>JAUZNC010059340.1:0-46127 GCA_034780395.1 Vannuccia rotundouncinata
AACTAAGATAAATGTTAAGCTTAAACTTATTAAGATCTTAGTAAGAACAGAATAAGATTTACTATGATTAATAATACACTTAATCTTATTAAGATCTTAGTAAGTACAGAATAAGATTTACTAAGATTTGACTACATTTTAAGATCTTAGTAAGATTTACAAAGTTTCGTTTCGCCGGGTCTCGTCCATCATGCTGTTATGGCATATTGAGATATCAGGGGGGCTGTGGTTAAATTGACATTGTTACAACAGCCCATATCTTTGCCGCCTAGCCATTCTTCGATATTGGTGCCTCGGTCATCATTGAGTTGGTGTGGTGCGTTAAGGTCTCCTTCAATGAAGACATTCTTCCCATATGGTAGTTGAAAGTTGATAAGCTGATGATGTAGAATAATAATTGGTAGAAATGCACAAAAAAATAAAGATCAAAATGATATATTGGACAAAGAAATAGGTGAAGTATAACAGAAGTTTTAGCGTTAATAAAGGAGCTACGTATGTACAACCAGTTCGCTATATATAGAGTAGGCTCTGCGAATCCTAAATATAAATAATTTTTACTTTGGAATGATGCGCGAAATAGTTTACTATTGTAGCTGGTGTACAAGAACGTGACGTCATTTTCTGTAGGGGGTTTAGAAATTTGTGACAGGTATGTGATGCAGCGGGGGGGGGGAATATATATATATAAGATAGTCGTAATTGCTGTTCACAAAAAAAACGAAAAAATGCTGGTTTTCAAATAAAGACCTACTTTTACTCAAAGTAGAGGTCAAAAACATATAAATGTTACACTATAGCATCAAAATAAAATATGTCACATTATATATCAGTTTATAAATATTGGTGTTCTATAAGCTACCCCGCTTATAATTATAATATAGGGTATATTGCGTTTTCACGTTTTGACCGGGATATATAAATATCTTAATAAATTAGTCGCCATTAACTTAAACTAATTAATTGATAATTAGCTCAATGCTGCAGTGCAAATCAGTTTGTTAAAGCCAAGAGTTATAATTATATACCCTATATTATATTAAGCGGGGTACGTAGGCCACCAATATTTATAAACTGTTATGTCATGGTAAAAGTTGCGTAAACTCAATGTATGTGTGTAGCAATTCAGCTACATACTTAGCATTATAAGAATGCAATCTTACAATTAGAGTTTTAAGGAGAGTGGTAGCCATGTGGGTAGGACTACTGCCAGCAAACCCAAAAGCCGGTAGCGAGTTCGAGCCATCGGCACATACTCCTGGCTTTAACAAACTGATTTGCTAGTTTAACTAGTTTAAGCAAATTATGGCGACTATTTAATTAATTTAGTTATATATACCTATAAACCCTATATTATGACATTATATATGTTTTATGTATCCCAGCCAATGACTTATATATTATTTATCTAGCTATATAATATTATAATTATATCTAGCTATATAATATTATAATTATATCTAGCTATATAATATTATAATTATATCTAGCTATATAATATTACTGGCAAACTAACCAATATTCAATAATAATAAATGTCCGCGGAGGAATATATCTAGATCGATAATCATTACGAAATTAATGGGACTTATTAATGCATTTTAATTATACGGTAATAGTTTCGTTTAAAAGATGAAATTCATTCAATATGATTAAAAGCCTATTAAAATATATAATATTGATTGAATTCCCTCTTTAAAACGAAACTAATACCGTTTATAATTGTAATGCGCTTTGGACGTTTTTTTATCAGTTTATCGGTCTAGATAAATAATATATAAGTCAATGATCCCAGCCTATAACAGTTTAATATATTAGAACATCTAAAATTTTGTATAATAATACAAATTATTCGGTAAAAATATAAATTGTGGTAAATTTTTATTTATCCTTCTAAATTAGTTTGAAATCGTTTTGTGTTCTGATATATATTAATATTAAATAAAATTTTTCTTTGCATTTTTGCATTTTAAAAATATAAACATGTAAACAATTTATTTAACAATTTGAGAATATATATTATTGTTATATTTGTTAAAATATCCGGTTTCCATTAAAAATAACCTGAACTTGCCGTAGAGCATTTTTAATATTGTAAGTATTTTTATTTTTAAAGTATTTTTCAATATAATAATTAATTTGTTACTGTATATTAAACTATAACGGATATACTTTTTTAACTTCTTATATTTGTAATTATTTGACAGAATTTTCATTTATCAATTCTTGTATGTGATAACTATATGCTTTTATTACCTATTTGAAGTTTCCATTTACAATTTATGTATATCTGACTCATTATCTTATGATTTCAATTATGTTTTACCTTTTAAGAAATCAACCAGTAAAATATTACAAAAAGTTTTAAAACAATTATATTATATTTCTGCAAACATTTCGCCCTGTAATTTTTTCGAAAATGGTAATTTCTCAATTGCTAATAATTTCAAAAATGGTAATGGTAATTTCTGATCATCTGTTTCGGAAAATTATGCAATGATGTATTAGCTACACTTTCCCATTCAGGCACCAGAAATAATATATTGTTCAATTAATTTCATTATCAAAGTTTCTATTCAGATGTAAGTCCATCTACAGATTTAGTATATTTACCCCACACACTATTTGGATGTATGTATGTTAAATACTCTCACTATTCAAAATGTTTTAAAAATATGGAAATATTGGATAATAAAATCAATACAAAGCTATAAACCAACTTATTTCTAGACCCAAGACTGCCATCTACCACACCTTGAACATAGTGTGTTTAATTAAAATTTATTGCATGTCTAAATAATGTGTGAGGTAGAGGGATGTACGTCTGAATAGCAACAGCCTTTCATTATTTTGTGAGGCCTGTTTGGTGAACCTGGGAATCAAGAAAAATAGATATACTGGTGACAGTAAGATGTAAAAGACAAAAACCAAATTTGGCATTACAATCATAGTCTTTTTTCCTTCACAATTGCAGGCCTTCCAGCAACATATATTTTCTAAAAAATCACAAATCATAACTCAATTGCCCTAGTTGATAGATGCATTCTAAGCTTTTAAAAGCTAAAATATTTGGTTGTATGCACTGATTAAGAGTCTTGGCTACATTCCTCACCATAGTTAGGGGCCTTAGAAAAATGCTGCCACCATAGAAAATCTACTACTCTCATGCCTACATTTTAATTATTAATCTTAAAATACATAATTGTGTTTTATTTTTATAAATAAAAATAATCTTGCCTGAAACATAAATTCAGAATTATAGGTTGGCAGGCATCATAAAATATCATAAATTTTGGATATGATTTTTGGTTAATCTATTTTTTTAGTACAGTATAATCTGGTTAACACAAGGTTGAAGCACTGTAAACATTTGTTTTTTCTATCTGAGGGACCTAAAAATCATGCATGCATGTGTTACAAAAAATGCTGTTAGGTAGATGTCTCTTATATTTGGTGTATGGTAAGATATATCTAGTGACTCTAGATGAAATTTTCAGACCAGTCTCAGTCTTGTTAAAGCTCTGTAGAATTCCTTCAGTGCTAACATTGTTAACTAGTGCAGCAAATTCAAAGAAAGATTGCAGTTTTAATAGAGCTTGGCTGGCTTAATGTGGTAGGGCAGTATACTTGCATACTAAATAAGGGATACTTGTTATTAGCAGGGATATTTATGAGTAGACTAGTGATCAATAAATCTGCTTGTTATAACTGGAATGCTTGCCAGTACCAGACAAAATAGCTTGTAATAAGTTAGTTCTGGTTATAAGTGGAGTATACTGTATTTTAGTAATTGGTATGTATAAATTTTGATCATTACTCTTTATATGTGTAAAATGCACAATTGTTTTTTAAAATGTCTGAAAGTAATTTAAGGAGAAAAACTTTGATCAGTTTATTACAAATCTTCTTTTCTTTCTTAAATATTCAAGTGTATGTTGTGAGTGTTAGTGACCAGTTCAAAACTTCGAACCAGTTAAGAACTTTAAAAATATAAAATTGTTAACTGGTTGGCCAATTGAGAACTTTATAAATTATCTTATTTTTTGTATTTGTTAAAAAGATTAATATGCAATATTAAAATAAATATTTAAACAAAATTGTTTTTTATAATAATTTACTATTAAACAAATATATTATAACAATTTAGATGTTCAATCTAAATTGATGAGTATGTATGGTTTAAATTTTATGCTTGTAGTTAGAAAGAAATATACAGGGTTCATAGCAGTCAGGGAAAAAATTAATGGCAAACATTTTTTGAGACTGCTACATAAGCACAAAAATGTTCTATGTTCTATTTTTATGAGCAAGTGTAAATTTTTTTTTCATATATTTATGCATTTTGATTAAAAAGTTAGAAAAATATCAGGGAAAGTAAAATATTGTCAGGAAAAATAGTCCTGAGAAATACTATGAACCCTGAATATGTCTGTCTATAAAGATAAAATTTTAGCCTATATTACTCATAAACTATATTATTAATTATATTAATACAGTTTTAAAATGATGTTTTTAACAATTTGATGGAATTATAGAAATCTGCATAAAATAATTTCTATAGTTCATATGTATAAGAAGTCCCATTGGGGTAATTGTGACTGAATAATGTTATGTAACATAACAAATTGGGATGTTGATGTCTAGAAGTCACACCTTAATTATTTAAGAAACCAATGCAGGATTGGTCTGTTGTGCCAAAATTAATTTTATATGACAAAATAATATTTTATGTGTCAAAATTGAATTTTTACACAACATATTTTTGTGTCAAAATTTCTTTTTTAAAAAATAATGAAAAAATCTTTTGTATCACTTAAAATATGTAACAAAATCATAAATATATAATCTATTTCAAAAAAAAATCATAATCCATTTAGGTAGGAATGCTAAGCACATGTAGTGAGTGCCCCTGGCATGCTGAGCTCCCTGATATAAACTATTTTGTGTTTTATATTGTTTTACAGCACAATTTTATATGTTGTATGTAACTGTTAAATGTAAACATAATGTACTTTTCTATAATAAAGAGGTGGAGATGGAGAATGGCTATACTACAGTGACATAAAAACACATGTTTTAGCATGATTCACCATATTATCATAAACTTTTTTTTAAAGTTCTTTGCTGCACACACACTATATACTGTATTATCAAAATGTTATAATTATAATCAAAATCAGTATTTTTTAGACATATTTAGTGTTATGTAAATGACTAGTATGAGGGGTGATTTCAATGGCACTAAATCTATCTAGAACAATAATTACTCAATTTAGTCATAGTAAAAAAAACTTTATTGATTTTGTTAATTACACTATTATGTATATATTGGGGGTGACATATTGTGACAAACTGGCAGAGGTAGAGGACCATCCCTGCATTGATTAAACAATAAAAATAAAAGATTTTGTACAGAAAGCAGCTAAATCAATTAATGAAACAGAAAAGTTTATTACATGGTATAGCTGCAGTAGAAAAAACTATTGAATGGTTTGATGTTCAGAGAGAATAAACAGAATTACACCGCCATGGGGTGAGTACTAAGTACTCTAATGAGATTGAGGACTGTTTCCACCTTGCTTCTTTGGTATATTGGCATTTTTCATTTATTTGCTGATATGTCAATATTTAAAACAATGATAAATTGCAGTTTTATAATACTAATACCTATATATTAAAATATACAGTAATATTAGCTTATCATAATTCTTGTATTAATTATTGGTGTTTTAATAATGGGTTTTCTTCTTTAAAAATAGATTTTGTTTAAATATTTTGTAATTTTTTTTATAATTAAAGTTCTGAACTTTAGAAAATTACATAAAGTTCTCAACTGGTCAACTAGTTTGAAACTTCTGACCAATACAGAACTTTTTAAAATACCTAAAAAGTTCTCAACTTGTTGGGGTTCCAAACTGGTTGCCAACATGAGGACTTCAACTATCTTGAAAATGTAATAAATATTACAAGCTTGATATCTATTACATTTTGTGTATCATCCAGTTAGCTTAGTCTCAAACCAGTTGTCTTAAGAATTCTAGGTCAGTGAATAATTTGAAGATGTATTTCATATATCTTCATATATCTTCATATCCTACCCTAAAGCAATTTTAAAAATATCATTCAGTCAAACAAACAATACAATCACATTGTCAATGCTCTAAAACATGACAAAGAGTTATTTGGCTTTTACAGTCTTTATTTCCCAATACTTTGATTCTTTTTTATTTAAGGGCTCATAAAATTTATACTTTGCTTCCATATGGATCATTTTAACAGGGTTCATATGGATCCTGGAAATGTCATTAGAATTTTGTCAAATTACTTTTAAAAATGAAATTCATTGTGTTGTCTAATATATTTATTTTTCACAAATATATTTTATCACTTCAGTAAACTGTTGGGAACATTCAACTCTGGCTTTTTAGAGATGCCTATAGTATTATCATGCTGATAGTTTCCTTAAAATTATAAGTACAGTCTGTAAAGCAGTCTTATTGAAAATATAATAATATTTATTTATTTTTATAGTGCCACATTATTGTGCACAATGTCTGTAGCACAATTTTATAAGAGTACAAAATTGTGTATAAATAAACACAAGTTTTGTGAAATATTGATATGCAGTAAACATAAAGCTTTAAATTGTTTTTAAAGTATGTGTTTTATAAGGGATACTTCTTATACATTGTATAGATTTTTGGCTTCTTGTGTTCCAACATTGACCCCTTTGTGGATTTTGATCTGTTTGCCACAATTTACTCTTCAATTCTTAAGTTCCTCAATGAAGTGTTTGTTTTCAAGCATTTTAAGATTGGTTAAACCAGCAATCATGATGATCATGTTCTAAGAGTCTGTTTCTGGCAATTTATGAATATGTGGAGATTTTGATTTAGTTCTATTGAATGTTACAATACATGGTCTTTGTTTAGTAGCCCAGTTTTATACAGTCCAAGGCATTTAGCATGTGTATTATCCTACCCTCGGTGATGTATAAAACTAATATTAATCACCATTGTTTCAATTAATCAGCGAAATTATTTCAATTGCATGGCAAAGGATAGATGAATGTTGTAACACCCTTTGCGTTAACAATTAATTGCTCAATTGGTTGACCTACTTTAAAAGGATAATACTATGCCCACATATTTACTTTTCAAACTAAAGAAAAGCCACACTCTTTTTAATGTTTTTATCATTGACATATCAAGGGCCAACATTTCAGTAATTTATCGAGTTGCATACATACACCTCAATACTTTTATTTTTAATTGTCTGTTGTTTATTATTAATCAACCATTATATTTTGAAGAAGTATTTTGTAAAAATAATAAATTGCAATAAATATGTGCAATTCCTTAAAACATAGCTTTTTATATCGCCACAATTATATAAATAATTAATGAGATTATTAGTTTTAGTACTTGAATTTTTGTATTAAATAATATAAATAAATACAACTGTTGAGTGGTTAGTAAAGCATGGCCAGGTTGAGTTGTGATTTTCATTATATACTATAGGTTTACTGAATATATACACTTTTTTTTCCTTATTACCAAAAAGTTTTATTGATACCAATTAATTGGTAAGTTTTATAAAAACAGTCCAAATTATTGATCGGTTTTAGTGAAGAGTAAAAGATTATTTGGCAGAATTAATTCGAAATAAGAGAATAATATATATTTATCATTTCAGTGGGTGTGAGAGGCGTTGGATTGGGTTGGCTTTTGTGAAAGTTTCAGTATAGAAGTTAAGATTACAATGGAGAATGGACAGAATAGATACCAAGGCGGAAACAGTAAGTATAGATTCCCAAATTGTTTAAGTGCATTTTGTAATTCAATTGATATAAAATTCATTTAATCGTTATTATTGTAAATCGTCCAAAACAAAGTAGGCTAAATGAGTGTAAAAGCTATAAAAATATAATTTTTAAAATAAATAATATTGTAAACATTTTAAATTTTAAAAATATATTTGGTAGTTTCATAGGATATACAAGTAATATACAATACAAGTAAAAAAAAAAGTGTTTTGATTGTCACTAAGAACTGTTAAAATAAATGTTATAAAAGCTATACTTTTCATATAATTTTTTTCAATACTATACAAATATAAAAACACTGATAAAATTAACCGCTTTTCAAAACTATAGTACAAACCAAATTCAACTTTAAACGAAAAATTTGTCGTTTTTCTACATTTGATCTTATTTTTCCCTTTGAATTCATTTATTACATATTATTGGATTGACGTAATGTTTCTGTTAATTTGATTTATTTCTATTTTTATTTAGATGCGCCTAATGCGAGGGGTAGCAGTACGGGAGAACAAGAATTGGCCTCAAAAACACTTCAGATTCAGAATAAACGATTTTACCTAGATGTTAAGCAGAATAATCGGGGTAAATTCATTAAAATTGCAGAGGTAAATTTCTGTTCACTATATTTGTTTTTAATATTCATTAATATACATTATCTAATCAAAAATTATATATAGAACAAAAAAATCATGATTATTCAGATTAGTTAGGACATGTTAACAACAACACATTTAAAAAATAATAATTCATGATGGGTGCTCAAACTGGGATCTATTTGCTTGGATGCTATCTCAAATCGCTGATCAACACTGTTTGTCACCATAATTTATGACAGACATCAGAAGTGGTATCTGTTTCTGATTTTGTCTTTTAAAGCTGCAATGGTTCTTGGCGAACACGTTGTCTTTCAGGCACCCCAGAAAAAGAAACCGGAGGTAGGCGGTTGTGTCGGCCATTCGGTTGGTCCTCTGCACCTCAACCACCCCTCTGGTTGAATTGAGCCACTATTTAACGTTGAGGCCATAATGTTAATGTGGTGGATTTGATAGGCATGGAAAAACCCTATGGAGTTTTCAGACGTTTAATGAATTTTATTTTTGTTTTACACAACATTATTTTTGGTAAGGGAATTTATGCGCCTCTCTGTCTTATATGTTTGCGAACTGTCAAATATATTTCAGTTCAATTCGTCTATATCGTAGTTCCATGCATATTGCACATAAAAAATACGATATAAATAAACCAATATTTTTTCAATTTTAAACTTTATTAAAATTGATTTATGGTAAATATTATTAACGATAAATGCGAAAACGATTTATAGATATGTAGTAGAACAAAAAGCAATTATTAAATCATCATATGTACAAAATCAGGGTTCTTACGGTCCTGGATTCTCCTTGAAAAATGAATTGGTCCTGTAATTTTGAGATATGTCCTTGAAAAAAGTTTTATGAATTGATTGTCATTTTTTTAATAAATTTGTTAAGACAAATTGAAGTTTTTTCGTTTTTACTTTAACATGTATTCTTTATTTATGTAAATTTTATCCAAAGGAAGGTGCAAATGACTACTGCACTTTGGGGTTTGTAATCAAAATCAATTACTTTTTTTAGAAAGTATATTGAAAATCTGTCTCTACATTTGAGAAAGCCAGACAGACTCGGAAATTCTGATGTAGTCTATCTACCTATTGTTTATATTTGGTTCATTTGTTATTTACATAAGTAATTTTATTGAAAATTGAGCTAATTATTAAGTCACTTTAGATTTTATATACTTATTAATTTAAAATATAGATTTTTTAATGTTCATAGTTTGATTTAATTTTGCTTCTTATATCCAGGTTGGTGCTGGTGGACGTAAATCACGTATTTTAATGTCAATGCCAACGGCTGCCGATTTCCGTGACCGTCTAAACGACTTAAACGATGTTTATGGTGATCTCCCACCACACAATCCTGAGAATCTTGCTGCAGAAGGTCGTATCAAATCAGACAACATAATTCGTGACAACCGACGATACTACTTGGATTTGAAAGAAAATCAGCGAGGTCGTTTCCTTCGGGTAACAATGATGAGTCCTACGGCACGGTCGCAAGTTGCCGTTCCTGCACAAGGAATGATAGAATTGCGAAATGCTTTAACTGAGTTGATCGACGAATTTGGGGTAGGAGACGAAGGCGATGGTAAGTTTGATTGAAAATTATTGTTTATGTATAGTTACCATTCGGCAACCTCTTGGGATTAAAAATCGCAGTTTTTACACCTAATGCAAATTTACTGAATATCAATATTTTATTGTCACTAATTAATCACGCACATAAATAATTGTATTTCCCATTAGGTAGGAATTATCCACGTTTTATAGCCAAATAATAGCAATTATTTTATACTGATACATTAACAAATAACTTATGTTTTGATATCTCGTATAATTCACAGCGGCAGCATCCGATTTACCAGAGTCAAAATCACTTAGGGTAGAAAGCAAGATGTTTTACTTCGATGTGGGATCGAATCGTCGTGGGGTCTTTTTGCGTATCTCAGAAGTTCGAGCTAACTATCGCACCGCTATCACAATCCCGGAGCGCTCGTGGGGTCGCTTCAGAGACATTGTCAATGACTTTGCTTCAAAGGTGTCCATCCAGCCACAGGATTCTAACACAGAGGAGCAAATTAAATCGGAGGAAGGAGATACAGCTTCTGTTTTGGTAGAAAATATCAAGATAGATGATTCCACTAATGCGGATGATAAGACAGAAGTTACACAGTAGACGTTGTTTACTGGATTGAACTACTTCTAGCATTACATATGAAATGCTTTTCCTGGTGTAATCTCTTGTATTTAATGTCCTTGACTGTTTCCAAATAAGTTGCTTTTGGATTTTGTCTATATTCGTATATATCAAAAACTAAGTGAACGCAATCATACATTTCGTAACATAGAACGGACGCTATTTTGTCCGTCATTTTCGTTACGGTTTATCTTTTTTACACAAATTTTTGCTTATTTGTTTCACACAGCAGCACATGTTTACAACCAAGAAGTTTCTTCAGGTCTGTACCACTCCTATCTCAGTCATTCTCTAATTTTGTAACTAGCTGATTCAGCATTATTGGTAATTATTTTTTTGTTTTCAGATATGTTTCCTTAATAAATTGAGAGATTCCTATTTGTTCTTTGTAAATTGTGACTATTTTTCTTGGTATGGGATTGTTGTTATCTTGTCTTCCTATTGTGTGTGGAACTGTCTACTAGGATTCTAGTACTAATCTATATTTATTGGATACTGTTATTACTGTTTTGTCTATTTCTAAAATCTTTTTGTGTATATTTTCCTAATTGAACAACATACTGTTGTGTAACTTTTGCTGTAAGTTTCAAAATAGAAAGTTGTTCGCTTAAAATGTTCTTCAACGTTTTCACTTATTCTTTTCAAAATTAGGTTTCTAGTTTTGATTATTCGTTTAAATTAATTAGCATCCGTGTAATTTAAGAATTAGTAGTTTATTCACGTAGGTTACAGAAACCTGCAAATAATAATTGTAGTAATTATTTTGGCGTATAAAATTCTATTAAAATGTTAAATGGATCATACAAATCATTAAATGAATATAATGATTGGTAAAGTGTTCTTTTTCACTTCCAAAATTGTTTTTAATCTTTCCATTGGTTTAAGTATGATTATACTATTATTAAATATTAAACTATTTTGTAAGTGATTTTGTGTTCTAATTAATTTTTACTGACTAATTGTATTTCTTAATGTATAGTTTATATGATGTGCTATAGTTTACAAGCGCGTAGAGGAAAAGAAAGGAATACTTAATTTCCTTTTTAAGTTTATAATAACTCAATTAAAGTTAGCATACGGTTCGTACAGTACTTTATTTGAGGGGCAGAGTAGATGCTCTCCAATGGAATTTTCTGTGACTCAGAGAATGGTAAGATTTAAAATACAGGCAGTCTAATTTCCACAATTTTTGTCAAAATGTATTGTGACCTTTTTTTTAGATGTTTCCAAATCTAATATTCTAAAACTTTGGTAAGAGCTATCTGAGAATGGGCTATTTTACGTCATGATTCTAATGTGCAAGATTTTAAAAATTAATACGTGTTCCTCTAATAATTTATAGAAATTACATTATTACTGTAAGTAGTATTATAATATAACAAAATAAATAATTGTAAAACTGTATATAATTAAATGTTGAATAACTAAATTATTAATTTAATGTTCCTCTTGCTTACAGCAATGAAACAATACCAATCATTAGTGAGAATAATTCACAATTATACTGAACACTTTCAATTATTAAGATTTAATAAAGAGTATTTTTGAAACACATTTCCAATAAAATTCAGGAGCGTCTGTGACACCTAATAATAAATAGTTTAGGATGAAATTTCCAAACATCTCAAATTATGGAAATAAACCCATATAATTTTCTGGTTAAATTACAGAAAATTTTTAACGGTAACTGAAATGTATTTCAAAGGGAAAACCAAGTACAAATAATAATTTCAGAGTACTTATTAATTAATAGCTAATTAAAACATGATTTTTGTTGTTGTTTTTTTGGTATTTAAACAGGGCTCGAACGCAATTTCTAAAATGCCTTTAAAAAATCATATTGGATTTAATAAAATTACATACAGGGACTAATATAATATTCCCTGATTGCATACATAATATAGTTGCTACTTTTCATATAATTTACACATCTTTAGTCGAATTAATACAAACATTTTTTCATATTTACAGCTGGAAAATGAGTCGCCGGTATCACTGCGATTACTGTGACAAGTCATTTTTTGACAATCCAACAAATCGTCGGAATCACCTACGAGGAGTCGGCCATTCGCAAAATGTTAAAATGCATTACGACCAGTTCAAAGGTATGAACAATAATCCTTACATAAAAAAGTGGAACCAAATTAACAAATAAGTATGACTTGAAACTTTAATAATGGCATTTTAAAATGTTCATTTTTAGTTATATTGTATTACGAGTATACAAAGCTGTCTTATAGAAACACCATATAAACATATTCGTTAGTGCAATCAATGACTAATCAAAAGCCCATCAGTTAATTATCGATCCTACAGTTAACTATCGATTTCCTGAAAATGGGTTAAATTTCGACATAATGCTTACGAAGAAATGTCGTCCAATTGAATTATACAGCGTTATAAAATTCTAAAAGTTCCACAAAAAGTGTAAACATTTGACATCATTAGAAGTTCAAAAATATACCTCCACATATTAACAAATCAATCGCATTTTTACTTTTCTAGATGCTGCACAGCAGCTAGCTTTAGACAGTCAAAAAAGACCATGTCACTCCTTCTTTAACACTGGTAAGTTTATAATGTGATATACTTTCGTAAAAATTCTTAATAAGTCGTAACAAGTAAACATATATGTGATGATAAATCCAACTCAAACTTGAGAATTTAAAAAAGATCTATTATAGGACAAAATATAATGAGCAATAAATTAATTATTGATAATTTTAAATAGATTTTTTAAAATTTTATTGATATATGTTTGATTTCAATGGTTATTTTTTTAATTATCCCAAAAATATTTTAAAAATATTCGTTAACAAATTTTTTGTCCGATTAATTTTCTTATTTTTAGTCAATTTCAAATTCTACCTTCTTATTGTACAAAATTATCAATTAAAATATATTTCCCGATTTTTCAATATTATTTATAGGAAGCTGTGGCTATGGTGATGTATGTCGTTATTCCCATATGACCGAAGAAATTCGTCAAGGATTACACCAAGAAGCAAGTATGCAGACACTAAGATTACTGTATTTATTGTTTTTAGTTTTTTTTTAAAAAAATAGGTTCAAACATACGTTTTTTCTTTAAAATAGCGGTTATTGATTTTAAAATAATTTAATGTAAATTTCAGATTTGGAAAATATAAAATACATCTAATAAATGTGTATTTACAACAACCAAGCCCCCACAGTGCACTTTAGATGAATATATCAATATAATAATACAAATCGAATATTTTATATACAAAAAAGTACACAAATAAGAATCTGGTACAGTACATGGAGGCGGTTCAAAAACAAAATTGGAAACAGCTGTCCTATCTGAGGGCAAGAAGGATAGTTAGTTATTGGTTATAATAACAGAGTGGTTTGGGGGAACAATCAAACCGGGAAAATTTGCGAGATCTGGGTAGCATGTGTGGTGTTGGTTCATGGAGCGAATCCTGTTCTTGTCTTCTTGTTTTGAGTATCTTGGGACCTTGATGGAGATGTATTTTGGAAAGAATTTATTCTATAAATTTTCTTTTATAGTTTTTCCAGCATTAGAATCATCTTTTTGGTTTATCCCGATGAACAGTGGAGCAGCGTATATTCAATTAATTCTCCAACTAAACGGCACACCCAGCTGAGTTTTATGTTGTCTGAAAGTAAAAGAGTGGTCTTGGGCTTATGCTGGTGATCTTTTGAGTTTCGGTGTTTTTTTCCAGTTTAAAGATGGTCCAATATTAAATTGTACATTAAAGTTAAAAATAAACAAAGTTGGGGATTGAAAACGATCAAAATTTCGTAAAGCAACAAAGTCAAGACATTAAAAAAATAATTCCTCTCATTAACAAAAGTTGTTTTATTGATATAGATGAGTGTTTTTCAGTAAGTAGAAACTTTAGATATATCATGTCGACCGTTTTGAACAGATTTAATTCAATGCTGTCTTCATTTGGTTGCTCGATTGTTCCATTATAGAAAATAACTCGTTAAGATCAGGCCGTGGCAAAAGAGCCAATCAAATACGTAGAACGGAATCTGAAATCGCTGCCTACATAGCGGACTTACTACAGAAGAAGTCACCAACAATGGACCCATCCAATCTGATCACACCCTCCACTGCGCGTCAATCAAGCGATCTCTCCGTCGTCAAGGACACTGTCGTTGAGGAGCAATACAAACAACAGATGAGATTACCAGCTATCTTCCAGTGTTGGCATGTGAACGACTTACCCGTGTCATTACTACCGGGACCATTGACGGACACTGTTGATCAATGGGGTTGAGACATTCTGTATTGACTATAGAAGGAATACTTTGCTTTTCGTATGTGTAATTATTGTACAAATAATAGTGGGTATTGTTAGTATCTTGTAATTAGAGATTGTTATGTATTTTATTTACTATATTAAAACACTTGTAAATAAATTATTAAAAATATTTTAATTATTTAATTAGTGTTTAATTATTTGCACCAATAATACGAAGTACAGGACTTGACAACAAATGGTATAAATAAATTCCAAAATAGTTTAACCACTTTCTTATCAATTAACTTTTAAGATAATAATTTTATTCGTTTCCTAACTACAACAAATTATATAACGTTACTTCTTCTTTGCATTCAACTAAAATAATTTTCCTAGATAGGAAAATCGTTTTTCGGAATTATATTTTAATTATAAAAAGGGTTCACGGACAATTGAAATACTTTTAACAATATTTTATAATTACCTCAATAGTCAGAAATTGGGTTTAAATTTTTATTCTTTATCTTCAATATTTTACAATATATTGTCATATTTTACGAGACTTCCATTTTCTAATATTTAAGTTTTATTAGCATGAAATTAATGATTGGTTTACTGTTTGATTGAAGTGTGAAGTATAATTTGATTGTGTTTCATATTAATTATAATGTCTCAATAAACAAAAAAATATTGTGTTCACTCGTTAAGTGCCATTACTAATGTGTACAGGCCAGGTCTTTCAATTTAGAATGCTGTTATACTAATATTCTGTAGTTTCAATCAGTAAATATATTAAATGATCATCTTTAGTTTTCTTCAATGAAAAAATAATGAATTAATTAGTGAACAAACAATATAAAGATTCTATAACCAGTATAGAGTGACAAACCAGTTACCATATTATAAAATACCACTTGAGTTTTTACATAAAGGATTAATTAAAGCAAACAGGTCAGAATTACTTGCTAATAATGAGTCTTCACATTTAACTATTGTGTTAGGTCAAGTTAGGTCGGGCAGTAAGTGTGTTGCCAAAGTATTAATAAAATCACCGGCTATTAATAAAATTCCTTTCCGCACTAATGATGCTATTTATGCGTAATTAAGTGGAAAAATTATAAAAGTGAATGCAGCAAGCTAAAGTTATTCATTTTATTCGCAGGAATATGTTATATACTTACCATAGACATTACACCATAAAACCATACAAATTAAAGTATAGATATATAATGTCTATGATAACCATAATTCGAATTTCCTCGGTCTCAATCGATTAACCATTTATATACGACTCAAAACAATTATGATAAAGTATTCATCAACATGATTGAATATCTACTTTAAAATACCACATCCTTAATTAAGTTGTAGGTATTCAATTGTTTGTCAAATAAAATATGTATGCATTTTTTATATTTTCTATAGTACTTCAATATATAGGACTAATTGTTTAACTATCAAAGTAAAAAGTAATTAAATATTTTTCTATGGAAATTATTTACTGAATTTGTAAAGAAATATAATGTTCTCGTTTTCATAAAGATATATTTCAGTATGTGATTTAATTAAACCGAATTTAATTTTAAATAACAAATAATATTTAAGTCAGTTTATATTATATATAGTTTCCAATAATGGCGTCAAATTAACAAAGTTTTTCACAGTTGTGTGCGAAGTATTTGAAATCTGATGATATCGATACACAAATATTTAATTCTGTACAGTTCTAATCGACTGCACCTTCCTGGCTATAGTTCATACTCCACTCACCTGATATAAATGCTAACTATAAATAATGATTTAGGTAACTCTTTAGCAGGTTCTCAAGACTACTAAATTGCCACTTAGAGAAACTTCAATGGGACTCTCCAGCTTATAATTTTCCAATTCATTATTACTTAAATAAATTCACGCTTAAAACGATATAGCTACTTTAGCCATAGTCAGCAACCACTTCCGTTGTAACACAGTTACGCTGGTGACGTTAGTTACCGACTGGCCAATCATATTTATGTAACCCCATTCTTCAAAATTAGAGTTTAGTTGATCATCGCTTCATCAATCAACGTGTTTGAATACAGTGTGTGAATAACTCTATTATTTGATATTGAATTAGTATGTCTCTGAGCGACTTATTTTAGATTCCGGGAATTATTTATTCCAAAAAACATGCAAGCTCTATACGATCAAGTAGTTACATGTATAAAGAAAAAACCAAGCGAAAGACAGACTGAAGAAGTGGAATTTTTGTGTAAATGGTTTGTTCAAAAGTTAGATTTGTTGAATACTATCAAAATTGGTGAGTTATTATATGTAGCATTTATTTGATATTTTTTGTAAACTTCAAGTCATATTAAAATATCGTCAGGATTGTAGCAATCAATATTTAAGTAACAAATATTGAATAGTTAACACCAATTGAATAGTACAGATCTATGTGACACTCACGCAAATTAAATAACATCGTGAGATGTTTTCAATTGGGGGGCCTATAATAATTATTTATTTTTTGATAAATATTTTTAAGATTTACATTCGACGACTCGTTTAAATTTTGATTTTTTTAAAACATATATATTTTTATTTGATATATAATATAAATAGTATTTATAAATACATATTGTAAAATATCATAAAATTTATTGTATTGTTTCATACATTTTTAAAGTAAAGTTTGGATAAATTTTAAATTTTTAAACTACCCATATATATATTTTTTTAAATCTTATAATTATATATTTTAATAATTTAATCTTTTCGGATAACAAGTGTTTCATTTTGAATGATAAGTGTCCCCAAATACCCTATAACCTATATCTACAATCAATACAGAATTAGTTCATTTACATAATTAAAGGATATATTACATCGATAGCGCGTTATCCTTTTCAATAAGTTAATGATTCTAAAGATGTTTTGGTCCTGAATTCATCGAGGTACTTCAACACTTAATTGTTACTTGTGTGTTCATTTCACGCAAGTATAGAACCTAATTATGCAAACCACATGTCATGCATATAATTATTATTATTTTGTCAATATGGGATATTCCGACGTGTACCTAATAAATAATTGTTGTCATACGTATACTTATGATATTCTACTAAATTGTTTTCGAAAAAAATAATATATTAAGTTATTTTTAATTGCTATTATTTATTAAGTTATTGAATGAATTATTTTAAAACTATATATTGTTACAATTATAAGTATTTTTCAATTTACGTAAATTAAATGAAAATCATATTGATTAAAAGATGTTGTATGCCAGTATATTAATTAAACACCTAATATAAAACAATTTCATTATAATTATATTATATATTGTTCCCATGAATTACGAGGTTTAAATTTCGTTAAAAACTAAAATTAATTCTACAAAAGGTATAAGTTAAAACTTATATTTATAATAAAATAATACATATAAATTTATAACGTTGTCATATTTTTTTACTTTTAGATGTTGTCAAGGATTTAATTAGAAATTGTGAATTTAGTGAACGTCGAAAGGATACTGTCATAATCAAACAAGGCGAAAAGGGGGATTGGTAAGCTATAACAGGATATGACCTAAATCAGTTGTATATTTAAGGGATGAAATTTAAGTGTCACGTGATTTGTCCGGATAAATATTGGTCAAATATCGATTTTGTTGTGCGGAATGATTAATTAATATTATATTTTAAGATCAAGTAGGATATTTATAGTTTGAATGATAATTTAATCGCTCTATAAATATATCAGGAATGCACACACTTTAAATATGTAATACATTCTTATTATGCCTCTAAATTTATGTCATATCACCAATAAAACTGACTTTATCATTGATTATATTGAATATTATAAAAATGAAACACATAAAATATAACGATCCCCAACTAAATAACGTGTTACGTTCTACATATTGAAAGTACATATTGACTAGTAGGTACAATCATGAGGGAAAACTCTGATTTTTCTGTTGGATTTAGGAAAACATCGGACTTCACTGTTTACCAACTCTTTAGAACTATAAGACATTCTTCAAACTCAATTTTAGCTTTGTTTTTTGTTTTCAAGATGGTGAGATAGTCTTTTCTGTCTGTGTCTATACAATATAAACTTTTAATTGTTAGCTTAACAGTTTTGTTTTTCAGGAATAATCCTATAAAAAGAGAATTGATTGTATCTTGTGTGTCTAACCCCATCCTGTTGGGACATAATTTGATTTAAAACTTTTCTTTTAAAATGATACATATAAATAGTAATCTATGAATTCAAAATTAAAATATTACAATATTTCATTGATAAATTGTACATTGATTGATTGAAGAAAGAGCAGTTATCTAATAATAATCTACTATTCCTCATCTTTCAGTTTCTTTGTCATTCTCTCCGGTCGTGTGTCTGTCTATATTAACACTGACGCGGTACCCGATGATCCAGAAGACCCCTTAGAAATTCCCATCATTGGAGACGAAAATGAACCGAATAATGAAAATGAACAAAACTTTTCACACTCCCGTTCAAAGGATGAGAACTCTGCAAATATCAGGGCAGCAGACCAGATCGATCCAACTCGAACCGGGAGAGTCAAAGTCCCGGAACTCGATCGTTCCAAGTATGGCCAGAATGTTTCTACCATTGGTGAGTGAGTTTGCGTTGAAAAATATGTGTGTTACTTTTGAAAGACGCAAAACTAGCATTAATTGTTTACTAGTTTGTTTACACGGTTTATTAAATAGAATTGAATACATTTTAAAAATCTTTTGGTAAAAGCTGTGTTCCTGGGAAATTTCAAAGTCGGTTTCCTTTCTTTTCATGTTTGTTATATACTGAATCCATAAAACGATATACGTATAAAAGTTATATTATATTTCTTCAAATTTGTAATCGCACTAACCAACCGCTATAAACACATACTATAACATTTCCGAGGTTTTAAAATAAATGAATGTGTAGTTATAATACAATATACTTCACAATATAATCTGCCAAAGTAACTTCAAAACTGAAATTTACTCATTCAAATTTCATTTGATATATGAACTTTTTTAAATAGAAAAAAGCCCTACGCTATTTGTTTTGTAATTTATGATACCTGGGGTATTATGTGAGCTATATTTGTGTCGATTATGGCGAACACTATCAATACTGTGTTACCTTAACAACAGTAACTATAGTAGCGTTCACTTAAACATTACAAAATGCACGGTCAATAACTGAAGTTTTCTATATATTCGTCAATTTAATATTCACTGAGGTCACATCTAATGACATTCTGTTAAGATTATTATTGCGACTAGCTTACTAAATTAATTTGCATGGATGACTTATATACGTGTTATAATAATGCCGTGTTTAATATGAGAAAACGGAATTATAATATTCATAGTTCAACTTCTTTTTTAAAAGAGTAAAAAATGTATAATTTTCAAGATATAGACATACCTATAGGATTTATTCAAAAATTTATTTTCAAGATTTTTGACTATCTAGACTTTTAGCTAGGTAGGTACTTATAAAAAAATAGTCACTAATAAACAAAATAAGTCTAATTCTTAGCAGTTATAGGTAGTTTCGTAAAAATGTCGTTTTTACCCTATTTATTTTCAATGATATATATTATAGGTACGGGGTTAAAAATGATATATCGCTTTCAAAATTTATGTTTTTGAGCACAGATAACATATACTATTAACTTCCAATAACAAATATTATTGTATATCGTTTGTTGGACACTTGTTTAGGCAAATGAGATATATGGATTTTTATAAATCGATTCCTATTATCAACGCACTTTTATCTTGAAATTAAAGATTTTTTAATACTGGAATCAAAAAGAAAATTTTATAATGTGAACTTGTAAACTATATATTTTGGTGATTATTTTAAGACAAACATTTCATAATATTATATATAAGGTAATATTATTAATAAGTATTTTTATGTAAATTTTCTCATAATCCAAAAATAGTGCCCCGAGTGAGGATCGAACTCACGACCTTCAGATTATGAGACTGACGCGCTACCTACTGCGCTATCGAGGCAGACATCAATAGATAATATTTTGATAAAAGAGGACTTAGGCACAAATAATTTATATCGAATTTATTATTATTTAAATTGATTTGATAACTTCAAATGTATAAATACTTCAGTGGCAGTAGTAGAGCTAGAGGAGAGTTATTATAATTAATTATTTTGTAATTAATAAAATGACGGTCATTGCCAGTATATCTTTTCATTCTACATATTTCCCAAATGAATTGAACCATTATTCTGAAATATTGGGGGTCTTCGAAAATTTATTGTCTAGGGACTTCAATATGTTTCCCGTCCAAATAATACATCGTTGGAAAGAAAATATGTTGCATTTAGCTTTAAAAGCACGTTAAAAATGTCAATGTATACTATCTGATTCAAAAAATTGAAAGAATAATGCGGATTTTTCAGAACATTTTAATTGATATTCCACTTTATTTATAAACTTACCGAAAGGTCTCGATTACCTATTGTTTCATTAAAAATTTATACATTTTAAATATAGGCTACATTGAAATTAATGCGTTTTTATTACATAACAAATGTTTAACATTAAAAAAAGACATAATAAATGAGACAATACACAGAAGAACAGACTGTCATAAGTAAACATGGTCAGTGTTCATATAAGATACCTTAAGCGTCAATGATTTTTTGTATCTTATTCAAGTTCGTCTGCAATGCTGTCTCCATTCGCTGAGCGGTAAATGTATTCTAAACGCTTCCAGTCTTGAAATATATATTTGTCGCAGAGGATGACATCTTGCGATTATGGAGGGGATACAAATAGTCTACTGATTTGTCCTGATTGTTTATTTGTGTGTCTATATGTATGCTATGTTACAAACGTGCATTCATTTCGATGTAGCCTATATATAAAGTATTAGATAAAATGGACAGTTATTTGATAAAAGTAAGATTCTTCTCAGGAAGTAATAGAACTGGTATATGCTGTAAATATATATTTAGGTACTATTAAGTAGTGGCAAAGAGTGAAATAGGGGCTCTCTCGCAGCATCAGAAGAGTATAAGAATTAATTTTGCTTTCCCTATAAATAAATAAAAAGTTTAGTACCATCTGCCTCGATAGCGCAGTAGCCAATTCTTAAAGTTTAAATTTTGGAAATGCTTTCTCAAAAATAATGCCCCGAGTGAGGATCGAACTCACGACCTTCAGATTATGAGACTGACGCGCTACCTACTGCGCTATCGAGGCAGATGGTACTTAACTAGTTGCAACTTAAAAATTGAAAATAGATAAGAATTTTTATAGAAAAAAATCGTTATTTATTGATCAGGATTTCTTGAGCGCATCAGTGCCATACGCATAAGACTAAAAAATGACTATAGCCCCTTTCCCAGATGGTGTTATTAATATTCTAAATAAATTTTCAATTTACAGAGCCTTCTTTTTACAGAGCCTACTTTTTAATTAGGTAGGATAGGTACTTCAAAAATACAATACCGTCAATGCATTTCGATAATCCTATTTTAATCTTTTGTAAACTAAACTTTTCTTCACGTTTTTATCAAAAGTCGACCCTTATTTGTATGCCGCACAATCCACCATTTCACTTCAGAATCAGGCAAAAGCTTCGGAGAGCTAGCTCTGATCAACAAAGACTGCATTCGCAACGCCTCCATTATCGTGGATGAAAATGTCCACCTGCTTGTGGTCAGTCGAGAACTCTACAATCGATCGCTGCGGTCTGCTCAGGAGGCCGAGTTCAAGGCCCGGACAGACTTTGTCAGTCAATGCCCGCTTTTCGCCAACTGGCAGCCCAAGTACAAACGTCAGGCGGCCATGTCACTTCGGAAGGAGCAGCTTCAGTTCGGCATGGACATTGTGCGTCAAGGGGAGGTGGTTAATGGACTCGTTTTTATAATGAAGTGAGTTCTCATTTGTAGGAATGGATTTGTTGAGGTGAATTCATAATTTCTTGACTAAATAGGGTGTTAATTTAAACAATTAATTAAACATTTCGAACCTTGTTGTCATATTGAAAGCGATACAGCTATTTTTTAATTTAACGGTAACTACGTTTATTTTGCTCAATTAAATAATTCATAATCATTAACATGCAGGTATATAGCAGTGTATCTATTTCAAAACAACACGTTATAGTCTATTTATACCAAATCGTCTAATAATCTTGTCAGCTGAAACCCTTCTACATCACAAGGAAAATATCTACGTCCTCCACGGGCCAGACATTTTGTACACTTTGAACCCTAAAGAGTTTGCATACCTACTTAGGGTACTTTCTTGCTAATTACAAATTACGCACGTATACGGATCATCAAGTATAAATATAGTTTGAAAGAAGTTATCATTTTATAACGAACAATGTTCCATGATTACAGTTTCAACCTGTCCATTTTAATTACCAACGTTTTCAAATAACTATTTGACATATCGTCTGACATATATGGTCATTCCATTTCATTATTATATTATAGTTACGTTTTTTGTCTATATGTTCATTTTGTCTGGAGAATATAAATTAATAATTAATTTACACTTAGTTACTGATTCTATTGAGCTTTTAATCGTAAGCTGTAGCTTGAAACCATGGTGATTAACATTTATTGCTAATTATTTATGGATATACCTCTTTGTGTTTAACGACAATATAAATAAATTATGAACGTTTTTGAATAGTAGGTATAGAATATTTTATATAATACCTACAATATTCATAGTATTGGTTATAGGTTTATTAATATAACACAATTATAAATTGATTATTTAAATTTTACTACAATATAATTATTGAACATCAGGAAAGGAAAAATATTACATTTTGGATGGGCGTAATTTGTTCTTCTGGATAGTGGGGATACTTTACTAAAGTCGTACCTGCTTCTACGGCTCTAAGTATCGTCACCTATTTTATTTATAACTATATATAAAAATATATTACTATTGTAATAGTTATGCAGCGGAAGAATATATACTGTGTAAAACAGATTAAAAATAACATTAATTATATATTGAGATCATTTTGTTTTACATATTTCAATTGAAATAAAAAATTTCAAAAATAATCTCATTTTACAACACTGTTATTATTAGATGATATGTTATTCCAAAAAATATAAACTAGCAGAGAGTGGTTTCGATCCACCGACCTCTGGGTTATGGGCCCAGCACGCTTCCACTGCGCCACTCTGCTACATATTTGTCTCGCTTAATTATTAGAACTAAAACTGTCAAATCTTGTCAATAATGACTTTTAAAATGTTACAATACATAATGTTAAAATGTTATAGATTATTTATTTAAAAATTATTTGCAACCCCCGTTTTTGGACATTTTGTATTCCCATATAATCGTACCTCTCTGTTTTATGCAATGTTGTAACGAATGCTCTAGAATGCTGTATTTTGCGCAGCAGTGAAAAAAAACTTTATTTTTGTTTTATATGTCTCTAGGGAGATAGCATATTTATAATGTTAAACAAATTCTCAAATATTGTTTCTAAATTTGATTAATTAGTTTAGCTTATATCATGAATTAATCGTGCTTCTCGAATTTTATCTCCCGCTAATTGCGGTACGTAATATACTATTATCCTTGCATATTTATATTTATTGGTAAAGATAGTTTTCGCATTGATGCATATACTTGATCTTTTCAGATAATTTCTTTTTATAAGCAGTATCAACAGTTTCGATCACCAATTGGCTGAAACGCACTAAAATTAAATAATTGAATGTTTAAAATTAAAAAAAAATGATATTTGAAAAGTATAAACTGTAGTCAAAAAGCAAATTTGAAATTTAAATTATTATTTTATAACAAGTGTTTCATGTTTGAAATTTAAGTCTGACACAAACATTATTATTATTATTGATTACACATTTGAAAATGTACACTATACGCTATAATACTAAAAATACTATTTTAATCTAATCATTTGAAGAATTAATCTGTCTACTTTTAAATCGATGTATACGATATACATATTTGTCATATTTAAAAAGATACCGATATTCTTGAAATGTATTTGATACGTTAAATTAATCGTTGTTTTCCATCCAATTTGCCGTTATATTATCCGTTATTTATTATATAAATGTTAGTTGAGGAATTAATAAGCAATTATACTCGTATAGTCTTTATAATTATATGAAATAAGACAATGTCCATTTTTAATAAAATCTAATTAACACTAAACTTTACAACTAACAGAAATATTTGAAATAAAACTATACATTTAAATATAAAGAAATAACAAACAGAATTCAGATGGTTACCATACAACATTATACTTCTAATGTAAGAAGATGATGAGAAAGAATTAAAACAAAAAGCATTTCCGTAAGTAAAAACCCTAATTATTAATTAAGACGCTGTGTCTATGGCGTGTTATCAACGGTTTATTGTTTTCCTTACCCTATAAGACCAAAGACTATAAGAAAAGCATCAGGAGTGGAAACTATGTTCGTTTATTTCTTATAGTATAGTCGTATTTCATTCATTAGAATATATTAATTATGTGCCAATTCTCTGCCCACTTTTATAACCTGTATATTGTATGTAGCCCATAATTATATAATATTATGCAATAGTACTTCATTTGTTGATTAGAAATAGTTAAAACAATAAAATTTATTTCACCCCTTTATAATGTGAAAGAAGAAGCCACTTAGTTTCTATTGAAAATTTTGGACATTCTTTCAATAAAATTTATTGTACATGAAGGCAATATTTCATTCATTCATATACTATTCAAATTGTATTATGTTTATATCAAACTTAATATAACTCTGCGATTAATTTACCTATTAACAATATTTAATATAGTACTTTGATTAAATAGAGCAATTATTCTGTAAAGGCCTGTATTTGATGTCTCTGCATTCATTATAATTTCCTTTGAACGGAAGCACATTTCTTTCATGAGCTGTCAATATAAGGCTAAGGCTGTTCGTGTATCCATATTATAAAACTGAAAAGGTTTCCTGGATCCTTATCAACATCGGCAGAAGTATAACAGCTATTTATTTTCTTTAAAAATTATTTCAATAAATTTGAGTTGGAGCAAATATGAAATTAAATTTAACATTGATTTTCAAACTAAGATTTCGACGTTATTTTGATTTGTGGGGTGTTTAGTATATAGAAATAAACGCGCGATATTCAAATCTATTTGACCTTAATTCCAAGAAATAGATTTTTTTGTTCGGAGCCTCAATTATCATTTATGTAAGGCAACACCATTTAAATGATGCTTTCATGTGTTATATTATGGAGATCAGCCAGCAGTATGAATATTCATGACGTCACTAATAAAAATGTGTCAATTTGTGCCGTTTCTTTGATGTATTGATCTGGATTATTCGTCAAGATTATAAATGAAATACATAATATTATTTTTATTAAGATGTATTTGAGATACCTTATACGATCATATTATTTTCATATATAAAAAGTAAGGAATATTTCGACGCGACAAAGTTTTCTTTACAATCTAAAACCAACTAAGATTTAACAACAAAAATGGTTTGTTGTCAACACTTTGTCGTACATATAATATACGCAGGGATGTAAACACTGCCTTCCAGAATCAATCAATTACCATGGCAACATCACTGGACTCAAGAAACGCGAAGTGTTGAGATAGAGATTTTAGCGAAAGGTGTCTAGTAGATGATTTTTGTTAGGGTGTTGTGTTTTTAAAATATATTCTCTTTCCGGGACAGTTCAATATTATTCTTGAGAGTCGTTTTTTGAGCTGGACGTGCCTCGTGTGTTAGCAAATAGTGACGATGTTTACTGTCTTTTTCTGAAACTTTTAAAATTATAATTTGGACGACGATTTTAGGGATGTTTACTTGACAATCATATTTTATTTAAACAGTGCACAATTAATTAATTAATTTTCCTTAACTGTTATCTTTTGCTGAGTAGATTTAATAAACTTAGAATAAGTCACATTTAGTTTAAAATCAATCATTTGAATTCCGCCTGATGTTTTTTTTCAAATTAATTATGTTCGTGTTATATTGTTATATTTTGGGAGATTTTTGACAGTGACATCTCGACGATATTACCTCATTCAATCAGATATTTTGATTACATATCGCAAAGAAATTTAAAAATTATCAAAATATTGTCTTTTAAGAAATATTGGCAAATCTAGTTTAAAAAAATCAATTATTTACAAAATCAATAAAAAAATCGATTTTCAACTGTTTTCAAGTTAACCGATAATTCGCACAAATATGTCTATGAATATTGTGTGTTCTATTGAAGTGACTTAACCATTCGTAATTTATCTACTTCACTTATTAACTTTTTCTCATTCAGAGGACAAGCCAAGGTTGTGATCAACGTCCCAATGCACTACACTCAATACCCGGACCTCAAACTTCATGAGATCGATATTGGTGAAGAATATGACCAGAGGAAGGAGCTAGCTACTGAGATATTAGAACAGTGAGTCCTTCATGTTATGACTTTTTGATATGAGAGTCAAACTAGTACATAAATAATAAAAAAATTATAGTTATGAAAAGATCAATAGAATAAAATGAAATTTGATTTTTTTAAATATTGTCATTAATTTGTCATTAAATATTCCAATAGTTAATTATTTATTTGCAAATAATTTTTTTATAACTATTTTATTGCATTATACGAAGATAGTTTATACATTTAAATATATTAGTCTCAAAATTTCTCGTAAACTTGTCAATTTTCAGAAACAGCTCGAGTTATTTTAAATTTTGTAAAAATTACTCATTAAAAATTACTAATGGATAAACATGGAGTAGGTTTAATCTTTGAAAGCATTGGTATAAACAGAATACCATCGGTATACTTTCTACCGAATATTAATTGGTTATGCCATGGCATCCCATGAAACTCAAGGTATGCAATTTTATACTATCCATGAGTACTGTCCCAATCCCTTCAAAGATCGACCCTTTCGTTCGCTATAGTTCTGTCTTATTTGTAGATTTGTAGATCTATATTTCTAAATCAATTTGTAGGTTTTATCTTTTCAAAAATAGTTTGTCAATTAATAAACTATAATTTGAATATTTTAAAAGGTGATTAATCATCATACTTGTAATCAAGTGTAGTTTTTATGGGTTTAGAGGAATCTTTCCTGAATTTTAGAGAAAAATAAACATTTATGTAAGTTTTCTATATTTAGGGCTACTGTAAAGTATTTTATTTCTTTATATTGTTTAATGTATTGCCTGGTTATATTAACATCCAAGAACAAAAAAATGTCATTCTTCGATTTCATTGTTCATTTATTACCTCAGTTAACAGTATTTTACTAAACATTTATTTTTGTATTTGATGTATTCAGAAAGCTAGGATATAGACGATTACTTGCTTGGTATTTTATATGGTAAAGTATTGTCGTTGTGTATTGAATCTCACTGTGTTGTTGTCATGGTAAAAGTATTAAAATTACGTACACTATTTTGTACAAGAAAAAAGTTTTATTTTATGTATTTCATTATTGAATTGAAAGTAATTCATTAAAATTTTATTTATCACACTTTAAACAAACAATATTTGATTAAATTGTTTCATTCTGTGTAATATTTCATTCACCTTTGTCTGCGTATAGCCATGTGTTTGGGGGAAAAGTCTGTCCTACATATATTATCACAGCCTATACATTTTATATTTGTATTGCAAATGACGTGAATTTTTCCTTCTTTTCAACTATATTCTGCTTTTATTGTTACAATATACCTCGTGTCTGCTTTTGTCTTCTATACTAGTTTAATTTATATCCTAGAAGGGTTCTACAATGTGTCACTTTGGAGTTGTTCATCAAAATTGTCGGATCTGCTAATGGTCCTATTGTAGAAAACCCTTCAATTATTGATATTTCGTTTTCTTAACGAGTATTTAAAAAAATATCTGCGTAAAGTCGTATTTTTCAATATTTTAATACAATGGGATGTTTTTATTTTTAGATTATTTAAATGCTATGTTAAAAGACATTATCGTTGTTGATTTCTTTCAGTTAGGTTAAAAATAACACTAAACTAGGTTTATAAACAGAAATATACTCTGTTTATGAGAAATAACTATATATTATATAATTTGGTGATTATTTTAAGACAACGTTTCATAATATTATATATAAGGTAATATTATTAAAAGTATTTTTATGTAAATTTTCTCATAATCCAAAAACAGTGCCCCGAGTGAGGATCGAACTCACGACCTTCAGATTATGAGACTGACGCGCTACCTACTGCGCTATGGAGGCAGTTAGCACTACGATTAATCCTATTAAAAAAATTAACGAGAGCTATTTGCTTACTCATTGCGAAATAATTATTTTCGAATTTGTAAATTATTAACGAAAACATAATATGTTATATGGATAATATATAATATTATATATATAGAATGCAATGTAGGATATCCGTTGCTGAAAAAACAAATGTATGATGCAAAACCGGCGTATTTTATTCTTAAGGAATCTTGACTTTCGGGAAGAAGGAAGAAAAAAGCTGTTTGCTCACCCCAGGAGAAGACAGGGGTACAGCTTAGCTGAACAGCGAAGAGCTTTGAAGAACCTAGAAGTGTCGTTGGTGGGAGAGGGCGAGATTATCGGTGAGACATTTCATATTATAGAACACAAACCAATGATAACCTTTATTTGAAAACATTTCCACTTCGCCGACCAACAGGAGACGTAGAAAAGTCCTTCGAACTCCCGACCTACACCAAGTCCTACATTTCCACGGTGACTTCAGACGTCTACTTCCTCGACGAGAAGAACTACGACCGTCTCATCTCCGTCAAGCGGAACTACAAGACCTTTCTAGCCATCCGGGAAGAAGCCGAAATGAAGGTCCTCAGTCGTGTCTCCAGGTCGTTGGACAAACAGGTGCCCCTCATCCACTCCCTGGTGCACCGAATCATGGCCAAGATGCACAAGTTGGAGGAAGTTCGCGCCGCTGAATCGGGCGACATCCTCGCCTCCTGTCTCCATGGACACCATCACACCGCGGGTAGCAACAGTGCCGGCACCCTCCCCAACAACCGGGAGTCCAGTTTCATTCCGGCCCGCGGGGCTCTTATCGATCTGTACGGCCCGGGTACCGTGTTCTTCCGCAACCGAAAGAAACGTCAGGTGGGCTGGCGAGCGGGCGGGAGTAGAGCGCACCCATTCGACAAGCCGAAGGGTCTGTTGCAGCCGGAGGACAGTGGGCTGATGCTTGAGGAGGAGGGGGAAGGTGTTGAGAGCGAGGAGGGGGAGGAGGGCACCAACTTTATCGACTGGGAGACGAGTGCAGATCACCTCACTAGTTTGGAGGATCGGCTCAAGAATTGGTTCTCTAATATGGAGTCGGGGACTGCGCCGTTGAGAGCTTCGTCCTCCGATAGTGTTGTCAAATTGAGGCGGTATATTAAGAAGGATGTAAGTCGAGATTTCATCATTTATATGTGAATAAAAAGTCGTCGTTATTATCTTTTAAATTATGTAACATTGACTATATTGAAGCGCTTTTTTTATTTAAAAAAAATTTTATTTTTATTCTTTCAGTTCATTGGCAAATATAAAATATTACTTAACAGTTCTGTGAAAATATGTCACTTACATTTTATATTTTATTCCAAATACTTATAATTCAAAATATTTAATGATATTACTCTCTAACCACTCTCTAATTACTCTCTAACTACTCTCTAAACTCTTTAATTACTTTCTAATCACTCTCTAATCACTCTCTAACCACTTTCTAATCACTTCTAATCACTCTCTAACCACTCTCTAACCACTTTCTAATCACTCTCTAACCACTCTCTAACCACTTTCTAATCACTCTCTAATCACTCTCAAATCACTCTCTAATCACTCTCTAATCACTCTCAAATCACTCTCTAATTACTCTCTAACCACTCTCTAACCACTCTCTAATTACTCTCTAACTACTTTCTAATCACTCTCTAATTACTCTCTAACCACTTTCTAATCACTTTCTAATCACTCTCAAATCACTCTCTAATTACTCTCTAACTACTTTCTAATCACTCTCTAATTACTCTCTAATCACTCTCAAATCACTCTCTAATTACTCTCTAATCACTCTCAAATCACTCTCTAATTACTCTCTAACCACTTTCTAATCACTTTCTAATCACTCTCAAATCACTCTCTAATTACTCTCTAACTACTTTCTAATCACTCTTTAATCACTCTCTAATTACTCTCTTACCACTTTCTAATCACTCTTTAATCACTCTCTAATTACTCTCTTACCACTTTCTAATCACTCTTTAATCACTCTCTAATTACTCTCTAACCACTTTCTAATCACTCTTTAATCACTCTCTAATTACTCTCTTACCACTCTCTAATTACTCTCTAACCACTCTCTAATTACTCTCTAACCACTTTCTAATCACTCTCTAATCACTCTCTAATCACTCTCTAATTACTCTCTTACCTCTCTCTAATTACTCTCTAACCACTTTCTAATTACTCTCTAATTACTCTCCAATTACTCTCTAACCACTTTCTAATCACTCTCTAATCACTCTCTAACCACTCTCTTATCACTCTCTAATTACTTTCTAACCACTCTCTAATCACTTTCTAATCACTCTCTAATTACTCTCTAATTACTCTCTAAATATTACTCTCTGAAAGTACCGTCTAATTATTCGCATTACATTTATTTCTATGAAAAGAATAAGAATTAAATCAATATTGTTAAATAGTGGAAAATATCTTCGATATGAAATTGATATTAAAAAATGCGCCATCCTAAATATCTTTCATGGTCACACATATCTGTTATGCCCACTGTACACTCTGTTAGGAAGGTCAAGTGATTCATCCAGGAAAGACAATTCTTCTTCGTCCTAAGAAGACTCCACCTTCAACCTCACACTTCTCGGCGAGTTCTGCTCCTGAAGACACGATCCATTCCATTGCTGACAAGTATGCGAAGGAAAAGTCCAGGTAGTGTCTACGGAGACAGATCCTATCGCTTTTTATGTGCATAATCTATAAAATAGAGTTACCAATTCCTATATAGCATGGCGTATTTGCTATTTAACACGCGTGGCGAATGAAAATAATCCCATTCCAAATAGTAATAATCAATTTTAAAACTTACACGATGTATAACAAATGTAGTAATATTAGATTCACAAGAGGTTAATTATTAGCAGAATAATTTATTTTTATATTAAAATAGAAACAAAAAATTGTAGTATAAATTTATAAATGCATTAGTAATCTTTATCTTATATATTTTTAATATTATTAAATTAAATTATCAGTAAATCTATGAACATTGACTCTCTTGCTAAAAGATCTTTAATACAAGTAATGTTACAACATTATAAAGTGGGTTGCGGGTATGTTTGACATTGAATGCGTCTGTTTTCAGATTCCCCAGTCACGGGAGAATGGAGCAACCGCCTTCGAAGGGACTAACCGGAAACTCGGGTAAGAACTGAAGAATGTTGTTCTATCATTTATTGAATTATTTTATATTGAGATAATAATAATGTTGTCATTACATTTCAATGATATTTCAACATTGGATTATAAGACAATTTATCTATAATAATTAATACCTTCTGTACCAAAAGGGTTGGCTCGTCGTGTTGGCCTGCTCGTTTCCAACTCATATTTAAATCAATAATATAAAAATCCTGCAAATTATATAGTTGTATAATATTATCAATCACATCAGTTGGTATGATATACTGTCCATGCAGTTATTAAAAAATAGTGACCATCAATTTTATAATGGTTGAAACCCTTGTAACTGATTCCTCTTCTCTTTCCATCCTTCCCACTCGGTCTATGAAAAGTTTAGTCTTTAGTTACAGAAGTTAATCAAGTAAAAAAGATCTTTCTAGGGTTTAAAATCGTTATTACTTAAGATGACCGATCTTCTATTTTCAATTGCAGAAGTAAATTTTCAAGGAACCTTTTCAGACAATCTATTTGTTGAATAGTTGAAGGTTGACCGGCAGTCTTCGTAGAATTTTTTGGTTGATCTTTCACCATAAAGGTAGTTAGGATAATTAAATTATCGATCTGACAAAGCGGCTGTATCGATTGAAGCAACACTCGTTTATGGTTAATAATGAATTACATAAAATGTTGAATGTATAGAAAACTATAATTTATTTATTTATTGATTACAATTTTAAGTTTCTACATGAAAAGGTGTCACGGATCTTTTGGTACAGAATGTGTTTGTAAATGCAAGCCCTAAAAATAATTTTTAACGATTGTGATAAAAAACACAAAACATAATCATGTTGTTTTTAAATGAACACTTTGATATTTACTATTGCATTTATTTTACTTATATTAATTTTTTAACTAGAAAAGAAAAAAATACTTAAATATAGTAAATTTTTATTTATAATAAAATTTCTTTTAATTGAGTCAAATTTCAAATAATTTTACAAATCTAACATTTTTCTGGGTAATTTTTATTATTATTTAAATTATGGGAATAGAAGATTTCTTAATGCCAATTGTTGTTTTAGATTCGGTTCGACGTCTTTCATTACCTCAGTGGTATGTGTATGTGCTTATTGTATTAAATAAATGTGAATCTTATCCCGCTTCGCTTTATATTTAATTGGCTTCATATTTACGCTTTTTTATTTTCTTCGCTCGCTCGCTTTCTCCTGTTATTATGTGATTTTGCGGTTTGTATATTATATTTCTTTTATGGTTTTGAATAACACTATTTGTCACGTACATAACATTTTATATCACCTATTTATATATATATATTTATATCACGCATTTCACATGTCGTTATATCACATATTTATTGATTTATACTAAAAATAATTATGCAATATTTAGCTGCTATTGTAGTGAACATCGTAACGGAAATAGCTAACGCCTCGAATGTTCATTTCTATCCTATAACACACCGTGAACCTAACGTTCATTCTGTTGATGAAGATTCTGAGAGTGAAAATGCAGAAGTTAAATTACGCCTGAAATTCCAAATGATTTTAAAGAAGTAAAACTTTTAATTATCGCAAAATTAATTTTTTAATTCGAATATTATCGTCATTAATTTAATTTAATTTTTCTTTTTTATTATTCTGATATATTTTAATATATTTGAACTATACTACTATAACATACGGTGTTAGTATATGGCAATAATAATGAAATTAAAAAAATTATACTGGATGATGAATCGAATTTAAAAAATCTTGTAAGTTGAAATTATATTATTATCAATTAACATCGAAAATAGGTCATTTTAAAGCAATGATATGATTTGCAACTCCAATTTAAAATGCAATCAAGGATAATCATTATTTATTAAATACAAAATCCTCCCGGCCTATGAAAAGTACTTCAAATATCATAATACATCAGATGTACAACAAGATACCAATTCTCGGTACTAACATCATCACTATTTTACAATACAGTAGTCATGATTAACAATGGATAGCCTTTTTAACATCTTCATATACAACATACCTTTGCATTCCACCTTATTTATAACAATAACAACGTCCTTAGGACAAAAGAAAATTCACTAGAGACTCCATTAGTCTCCATCAGATGCATATCATTCAGTCAAGCGTGTCGCAAACATTTGATGAAGTTTGTCTTCTTATATATAGAACCGAGATAGGTAATTGTCTTAACCCAGATTGAACATCAGATCTTCTGCGTGGATTATATTTGACTCTACGATCATTTTGCTATAAGTTTGGTATAGAAAACACAAATATTGTCTAGAATAGTGTCTGCCACTCGAAGAAATGCAGAAGTTATGTCAGCTGTGCGATCCTGTTTTATGAATATCCAGAGTTACGTTTTCAAGGAATAATAAGCATCATGTCAACTCGACCTCACACAGCAAAAGACGGTTTTGTACCTTTTAATGGGGGAGTTTTAGCCAAACCGAATCAGCCAGGTCATGTTAAAGGGGGTCATCCCAAAGTCACGTTTTACGGTAAGTTGGTAACCCATGCGACAGATACGGTCCAAGGGAGTTCTACGGTTTTTATTTGATGTAATAATTAATTTAGATACAACATAATTTAGCAATATATTAGTAGGTAATTATTAACGATAGCCTTACTTTTATGAGTAGTATAATCAACCATTAACCTGATAAATTCATCGTTTTTAATATCTATTGCACTGTAGTTTTATCTTTTCTTATTTTAATCAATAGATTATCTGGAACTTGATAAATTCGAATGGAATCAATGAAACAATCATTGTAACTGTATACACAGAGAGTTTAACTTTGATCAGTGGCCCTGGCACATCCGCTAATCTAATAGCTAAAAGCTAAACTACGACCTGCCACAATTCACATTGTTTTAACGACCTATGTTTTAGTGTAAACCTAAATACAAAATAGTTTGTGACATTAATTAATTTAGATTTAATTATATATTCACCCTATATAATGATATCAAATATGTAGTAAATGTCGTCTGACTATATCATCGCCTAAGTTAATCCTGTATTAATGGGCGAAATGAAAACCGAAACTAACACGTACAATATGAGTTAATTTTTTTTACAGATTCAGTTAATTCAAATATGTTTAGTTTAATTAAGTTCTATTGAAATAAAAAAGTTCTTTTTGTCATTTAAATTAAAAATTTAATAAATATTTAGTCCATTTATGACACATTTTAGAGAAGAGACATAACAAACTAACACATTAGACGTTATGAATGACTTATAAAACAACTTGTATCCCTCCAAACTCATGGTGCTTGGACGCCACAAATTTATTTCAAATAGCGTTCGTAATAATTTATCTTTTCGGTTAATATTGCTCATTTTAGTGATACGAAATAAATACATAAAATAAATATATATGGACAAGATTTTAAAGATTGTAATATTTTTTGTCTTGATTGAATATTATAATTATACTGCAGGATAAAAATTTTTGTCTCGCTCAAACAAATATCAAGTTTACAAAACTTGTCATATTATTTCTTAACGTCATATCTCAATCATATTCCATCACCACCACTTATTCTCCACGTCACTCTGATCAGCAATCGAAAACCCCATGGAGGCGCACTCCCTCCAAAGGCTCGAGGCCTCTCTCAACAGCCAAAGCAATCGTAATGTATTCGTCCGACCCTGCACAACTCGTCCATCCTCCTCCTCTTCAAACACCTCCAGCAGCAGACCCTCCACCCGGCCCCGCCCGCGACCCGTCTCCTCCTTCGCAATGGGGGACACAGGACCCTCCCCCGAAACCGCCGTTCTCCCAGACTCCCTCAGTGCTAGTATCCTTCAGTTTGACGACACGACGACCTTCTTAGAGCGCCTGCGCATCTGTCAGCGCTTCCAGCGAGAACAGGTAAAGCGTCAAGAGACGCAACAGCGTCGTCAGGACCGGGCCTTGCGTCGAGTGGTCCACGGACTACCTCAGGAAGCTGGATCCGATCCGGTCGGCTTTGCTGTTGGCCGGAAATCGACGCGTTTGCTCAAGGACATCCTCACTTATCGGCTGCGACCGGAGGACATCTGCGCCAACCTTCCTGGTGATGAGAACGACGAGGAAGACGGTCCGAACAAGCGACCCAGAGGACACAGCGCAGTGTCGTCGTCTGCGAGATCCGTGGTTTCGTCTGTGCAATCGAAGAGTTATCACTGAGCGTCATTATGTCGTCATAATTAAATTGTTACTAACGGAATGTTGCACATTGAATTTCTCTAATCTATGAAAAGTTGTTAATGAATAATTTTATAACTCTTTGAGTTAATTCAAATCCGTTCGCAAAGTAAGAATTGTTGTAAAAGGAACGTTTAAAGGCCTTCTTTGTGAAATATTTAGTTAATGTGGTTGTGGCTGTGGTTAGGAGTTTTTTTATTTGTATAAAAAACTGAGCGGGAAATATATTTTTCAATTATATTGTGAGTGTCGATTTTCTTTAAATTACTTGATTTTGTTTTTAATGTGTTCATCATTTTCTATAACTAATTATTTCGTTTTGAAAACAATAAAAAAAGATGTTTTGATTATTTATAGCCAATTTGTATAACCAATGATTCTTTGTCCGCAATATGGAACTTTTTAAAAATTAATTTTTGAACATGATTAAGATTCTAATTTATAAAAACAAGATTAATGGATTTTAGTAATTTATGAAGGTTATACATTTATAATTACTTATATAACAAGTTGCAAATTGCGTACTCTGAGTTTGGCAAGAGTTAATTTGGAATTTTAAAAATAAATTATTCTGTAAATTTTCGTTTGAAACCAACATTACTTGAATATATTGTATTAAATAATTTTATATTTACTTTAAAAAAGGTTTCAAAAGTTAAATATTTTTTGTATTTTAATTAATTTAATTTATAAACGCATGTTTTATCCACATATCAAGCTAATTATATATATGAAGGTATATTTCTAAATTGGTTGATAAAAAACAAACCAAGGGCTTTCTATCTTTGTTCGTGTTCTATAATTCATTGGTGTAATTTTTTATTCGATAATTACTAACACAAAATATAAGTATGATAAATTTTGTGAATATCTGTATGTTTTGACTTGTTGCCGCATTTTGTATATAGAAAATATTTGCCTATTTTGTTACTTATTATCATGCAATGTGCACTGTACTGACTTCTATAGGAAATGTGTGATTTGTGTGCCTATTTCAATTATTTATACTTTTATTGACCTCTAATTGATTAATTACTCTATTCACAACATCAATAAGATATTATGGTATTTATATGGTTGGAATGGAACAAACTTTTCATACGAGTCCAGATTCATGTCTTATGCTTTCACAAAATTAGTCTTAAAAGTATTTTTTATATATTTAAATAAACAAATATTTGATAATATACTTTTACACATTTGAAATTCTTAATTTTTTTGGTAAAAGAATTGAAATTTTGATTTTAATATTTTTATATAATTTTTAACCAATAAATTAACGGTGAAAAAAATTTATGAAGTATAAATTAATTAAAATCATGTTTCCAGAAATTTTGGCCAAATTCAACATATTATCATATCAACATATTCAACATATATATTCAACATATCGTATTTTTCGGTATAGATTTTCGAGTAAACAAAAGTTCACGAAAAGCAGAAACTAGAGTATTCATTTTAGTTATCGATTGGGTAAAATTATCAACTATTAAAAATATTTGTTACCAAGCAAGAGCCAAACATTATATGCTACACTTCTGAATATAACGGAATACGTATCGGAAATTTATTGCGCAATGAAAGTTGGTATTATTACTATATATAGTACAATTGTTTGAATCATATTTTTTAACGGTTTATTCAAAAATCGATGAGTTTTAATTTTAGTCCAAATTTGATTATATAAAGTTTCTTGACTGATGCAATAAATTTTCATAGATAATAAAAATAAATTTTTTGGATCTTCAATAAATTTTTCTAAAATTAAACTATTCTCGTACAACAAATTCTATATAAAAGGATTTTTTATGACACGAGTACAATGGGAGGTTAATATAAACAACTTGTCGACATAAATGTGTAATATTAAAAAGCAATTACAGAAATAATCAGTGCTTATTTTGACACTTTTCACTCCAATACAAACTCTGCTTGCTTTTAATACTTCAATTAACTCCTCAAAACAATCTCTTATTCTTCTTCTATGTACATAAATTCATTCCAGAACAATATCGTATAGTTGGCAGCACTACTGCATCTGCGATCTCATCTTTATAATATTCTTTCTCTCTCTCCTCTTGCTCTCTGGCTTCTTCACTGATGCTTGAGTTTTTATGTTGTATTAATTACCACTTTTCTCCAGACGATGAGTAGGCAGGCATAAAAACAGCTTCATCGCCATCGCCTTCTTTTTTCTTCAGTCAAGCAGATCGTAATAAGTCTTTCACAAGCTTCCACAGATGGTCGCAGGCTGTGACAATTAATAAATTACTTTATTATTAAACTTTACCTGCATTACGAAAGCTAGACGCACACGAATTGGGGTCTGCTACAGAGACTCTGATCGTTCTTCAATTACTGCCACTTTAGTCAGGATTTGTCATAAATTAATACTCCCCAGAATTAAATCGCAAGCTGTGGTAGCCATAGCCACGGTTGGTTGAAGGTTATCGTGGAAATAATTACTTTCTTGCCTCATGATGTTTGGTGGCGCAACTCGAGTGAGCCCAACTTAGACCTCCAATTAATTATGTCTCTGCATGCTATTTAAAAAAAGTGACACTGCGATTCGCACCCTATTTATTTATACTCAAGCTGTATTGATGTGATTTGATTCAAAGCAGTGGTTGTATATTAGAGCTTTAGACATTTTGCTTGAGTAGCAACTGATAATATTTATTAAAAATATATATATGCCACTGAACAATTCAAACAATTTATTAAAACACATTATAGATGATCGTTCTTCTTATATAGCAATCAATATTAAAACTACCTGTGATCCCATAATAACTATGGAAACTGATTTTTATTTCAATTACAATTATTCCGAATATATACGTTAAAGAATATTTAGCTTTCAAATAATTGAAACCTATTATAGTTGTTTTAGACAATTTAGAAAGGATATAGTAAACTTATTTAATTTAATTATATTATTATTATAAAGGTATATTAATATTAAATACAAAGATAAAATAACTTTTTAATGTTTGATTCAAGTGAAAAGACAATATTTTTTAAGCCTCATCAAAAAAATTTATGTTTTATGATTTTTTTTTTAGAATTCTCGAAGAACTATAATTATATTATATATAGTTAATGTATACTAAAAAACATTTTGCCAAACGATTTATTGAAATGAATTGAGCTTATTATATAGGTAAAACTTGCATACATTTTTATACTTTAAATTAATTAAGTTTTATCGTGAAATAAAACATTAAAGAATTAGTTATAAACATTACATCTGATTATGAAACTAAAAATCCCTTTAATAGGCTTAAGTATATAGTCAAATTAGATTTGCGAGATAATACTTCAGCATTTTATTCCCCTTAAAATTAATTTAGCTTTTGTTTTATAGTTAAACATAATTCGAAACTTCTTGGTTTTAAGAAGAGTAATGCAAACCTTTCAAATATATATTTTTTCTATTATCTGCAGCTATATTACCTACAAATAAACTTATTCACTATCAAGCATTCAATTAAATTCGCTGGACTAGAAACTAATCACATTAACAGTAGCAATTTCACAAAAATTGTTTCACGTTATCTTTTAACGCAAAAAGGGAGAATTTCCGGAGTCAAAATGAGACACGCCTTTTCAGAGAAACACAATTATGATTGGGCTGCTTTTTGTCAAGAATTATGATATTATTTCTCAAATGTGAAATCTCGCAATGAATAATACTTCGACTAAAGTTCGGAAAAGAAATATTTGATGTTACTTATATTTAGGAGAACCAATTATAGTGTTCTAAACTTCATTTTCATTTCCGGAAAGAAGATTATTAACAACACTATACCTTTTTTTGAGAAGTGTCAGATAATATAAAATAGGGGGGAATTATTGTTTAATAAAACAAATTATTTCAGTTTAATCATGGAATGGTTTTGTCGAAGGCACTTGAGCAAGAGAATTGACCCGTGTGATTATAGGAATTAACTGCTAGGTTTCAAAATAAGCCTCTCTTACAGTTTCCCAATGTGTAACTGATAAGCGACCAAACAATTTCTGCAATTGCTAGAGATCAAGGTACAGCTTTTCCGGAGTTGTATACATAAGCTGAGTTCTTAACGAGACTACAAGGGCTAAACTTACGCAAAGCGATCTTCAGAATTAAGCGAATTAAGCGAGATCAACCAGAAAATTTTCGATTTACTTCTTATAGAGTTATAAGTCTTCGGGAGTACAATCACTATAAGAACGGGTTCCACTTGCAAAGAATTAGTCCGCTGAGTTTTATTGTTAGCGTTGGTCTGAAAATATTAGTAAAATGGCTAATATTAAAAATCCGGACTACCAATTTGAAGCCAATCAACCTTTCAACCTAAAGAGCGATTCCTCGGAAATATTGGAAGATCAAAGTAAACATTATCCCGACTTGGATAAACCAACTCAAAATGATCCCCATTTTCGAGGAGAAAAAATGCACCCTGTTGTTTCAACGAGAAAGAGAAAGACTGCTTCCTTTCGCATTGAAGATATCCTAAATTTATCGCACAAATTTGAGTCAAAGGGAATTTGTAATGCTGCTTCGGGTAAGTTCATAAAATTAGCAAATAAGGATCAATACATCCGCTAAGCTTCTCCTGTGTTTGTAAAAAAACGTTTACCTCAAGTCCGAAATTATTTAAAAATATTTTTATGTAATTTTATTTACAACAAAACAGGTCAAGAAGGACGATTGCACTCAGATCACCTTACAAAATACCCACTTCACGCATTAAACAAGCAGCCAACGAACCTCTTTGCAGCCCCCCTCTTCAACGGACTTGTCCCCCTTAGTCTGACCTCTGTATCTTACAACAAAACGAGCGCAGACGACGTTTCGCCTTCCCCTCTGGCTGATGGATCCACTGACGATCATCTCACTCCTAACGACGACCAGGACCAGAACATAGGAGGCGACGAGGAAGATTTTATGGAGGACAACCGCTTCTGTTCTTCTACGGGTGGAGGTGGAAGCGGCGGAGGGGGAGGGAATGTGAAGCCCCGGCGGGCCAGAACCGCCTTCACATACGAGCAGCTAGTGGCTCTTGAGAACAAATTCAAAGCAACACGTTATCTCTCCGTTTGTGAGAGACTCAATTTGGCGCTGGCTCTTAATCTAACAGAGACTCAGGTAACAATGGCTGACTATTATTCTTATTATCATTTTTGATTTTCCGAGAATACATTTATGTTAGTATAGTACAGCATTTAAATCATTTAACTTTTTTAAAAATAATTTTTCAATAATAAAACTATATAAAATATACTCTGCTGATAAAAGAATACTGTTTAGAAAATGTTTTGTAACTATTAATCAAAGTATTCAAATATATGATCAAACATATGCGAACTTTCATGTTCTATTATGCGAAATATTTAAAAATGAGTAATATCTTTTATGCGAAGTATTCAAAAAAGATTAGGTTCTATTATGCAAAATTTTTAAATATGATAAATTTTCTTATGCGAATTATTTTAATGAGTATTTTTATTATCGAAGTGTTTTTAAATAATGAGGTTTTATTAAGCGAATTATTGAAATATGATCATATTTCTATTATGCGAAGTTTATAAATAAGCTTATAATATTCGGTTGAGTGGATTATAATTTCAATATAATTTTATTTAAATAATGAATAATTATTTAATAAATATGTATAACATCGCATATTTCATGGACTTGTAAAGTATAGTCTATTTTACATCAATATGAATACATTAATATGAATTCACAATTCTTGTAGGTTAAGATCTGGTTTCAAAATCGTCGCACAAAATGGAAGAAGCAAAATCCAGGCCTCGATGTTAACAGCCCCACGGTATCTTCCCCTCAACCAACTCCACCTATTCTCCACAGTCAAACAGCGGCCGCCCTCAGCTTTCTATTAGCCAATGGATCTGCCTCTAATCACCTGCTTTATCCATCAGCATACTTCCCCGGTAGTCAATCGGCCCATACAGCGCACCACACAACTCTTGATCCTTTTCGATTTTTAACCGGAGGAGGGGCTGCCGCCATGGCTGTTGGAACCAAGGAATCTGCGGATAAGAATTCCGCCGTAGCTTCTAGTTTGGTTCCCCACTTTCTCCGTTATTCCAGTTTTGCGGCAGCTCGTCATCAGTTTCATAATAACCTTGAAAGAGATTCTATCAGTCCAACGATGGGACGTGATCCAACTATCATTGGTTGACTTGTAGACAAGCATTCAACATGTAGTTCCACTGTTTTAACACGATTTTTTATAACTAACAAAAATATCAAAAAAATCTAATTTGTAAATACGTTATATGAAATACAATCATAATAACATTTAATAAGTATATAAAAGTATGCATACGAGTCGCCCAGTTTCTGATTCAAGTTATATTTAAGTTAAATTTGGTTATTTTTTTTCTGTTTTTATTATTATTTTAAAGAATTGAAAGATTTTTTCCGGTTTTTGTTTTAAAGCTAATTTTATGTCCCTTTATTTTGTATTTTAGATAAAAGTAACCTCCCAAAAATTCCATCCAGTGCAATTGCATAATTTTGTATGTTGCATTTTAAAAGTTGTTTTGTTTATTATGTAATTATTTCATCAATGTTTTTAAATCAAATTTTGGTTCAATCTTTATGCTTTACATTCATTTACATATTTTAATAAACATTATTTGGTGTCTATCTTTCTCAAATTTGTGTGTACGTAATATACGTTGAAGTTGTTTGGCCATACCCAATTTGAAAATACAGAAAGAAAAAAGCAAACTTTTGTTGGGTATTAATAAAGTTTACTCGCAGGACGTTTTGTTATCTTTGTCAACTGCTAAATGAAATAAAGTGTACGAACGTACATATAAATAGACAGCTAGTGTAAACAACTGGAAAAGCAAATGTATGCTTTATTTATATATTACTAAAATGTAGTAAACTAAAATGCATGCTTTATTTATATATTACTAAAAGTAGTATGACTAAAATAAAAAAATTTATTTATTAATACAAAATGAAAACTAATTTAAAAAATATAAATTTTCAAGAAAAACAATAAAACAGTTGAACTGTTTTAATTCATGTTCATAATAATTAAGAACGACAAATATAAAATTCCTTAACATTAAAACATATTGATTTTATTCAAACCGTGATGATACCGAAGATAAATTATTTACGTTTTAACTTTTTGTATGCTAAGAATAAAATAATACTTATTTTGTAGCTATGTAGAATATAATCTATTTACTTTTACACAGTTAATTTTTTGACTGCCACTGTGAAACTTCATAGCAGCTTAGTTCATTTACTTCATAACCTTTTAAATATAATATTTAAAAAAGTCAAATAATTTGAGCCGACTACAACCGGTTACAATTTCCCAAAAAGAATAAAAATAGTGAATGTAATCTTTTTGAAAGGATCCCATATCAAAATTATATTGACATCAAAACATTAAAACGTGATGAATCTTGTATCACATTAGAATTAGTCCGGGGATAAATAATTAAGAATGCTTTGATTATGTCAAGATTAACTACTCACAGTAATATTCTTGACATTCATCATACATTACAGCCTCCTTTATAAAGTGTAAACTTTAAGTATTATTTAAAGTTAGAAAAATCATAAATCATTAAAAGGCTTATTTATAACAATAAGTGTATATTTATTGAAAAACAAAATTATATTAAACTAAACAAGAATTATCGCCATATCATTGATCTCGTCAAAAATAATCATTATTAGTATATAAATAAAGTATAATAGGATGTGTGTATATATAATTTATGGAGAATGAGTGAAATACGAAACATTATTTTCGATTGAAAACTATCTGAACGAAAGATTGCAGAATCAATAATTTCATTAACATTGACAGTTCAATAGATTTGTATAAACACTTCCAAGTCTGCATAAATAATGTTAGTAAGTAAGAAAATATGTAATAATAATAATTCATAATAACAATAAACTATACAATCATATTATGGTGAAAAACAAAGTGAAATAATTTTTAGATGGAAAGGATAGTGGGAAATACTATACAATAAAAGAAAAGGGATTAATAATTTATTAACAGTAAAAATAATCAGGTGTCTGTAATTGATAATTAATTATGCAAATGTTGTACTAATAATACTATTTCCATCAGTTTAGTAGACTAATTGATTGAAAAGAGGAATGTTACTGAAATATTGAATTAATTCAGTAATTTGATTATGTAATCAATGGTTTGAACGCCTAATTCCTACATTAATTAGGTTGACAGGTCAGAGTTGTGCGATGAATTCACAGTGCAAACCAGAATGTAGAATACGAATTAACGCTTTAATTAACATAATGCCCTGATTATAATTAAGATGTACAGAATCGGATGTCTTGATAGAACTAATAATTGCTACCAATTAGTAAACATGGGCCACAATCATAGAAACTGAAATAATTGATTAAATATTAGCGTTGAGTATCTTATTAATTATTATTAAATTAGCACTGACGGTGAAACGCGAAAACAGAAGGGTCGACTACAGTTCCGAACAGAAGGGTCGACTTCACTTTAGAACAGAAGGGTCGACTACACTCCCCATCACTGAATAAGTTCTACATAGTTGGAAGGGAGCATTCCAAACTCGCCAGTCCTCTCGACAGTTCCGTACATCCATCCTTCATCGATGGGGTCGCCGTTCATAATGACATCGCCCTCCGTGAAGCTGACTTCGTCCGAGTCCTGTTTGGTGTAGTCGAAAACGGCTCGATAGGTCATCTGTCAGAACGAAGCGATGAAACCAAAATATATAATCTAATCTCCGGAGTTATGACCAACTTTGTCTATGCGGATACAAATATCGAGTTACTTTTTTTGATGACATTTGACAGAATAGTTAGCATAGACTCACCCCTCTAGAAGATATTCTCTGCGCGGCAGGAGGGGTTGATGTCGGGTTTGATACTCGCTTGTTGTCTTCAGTAGCTGGTAAAGTAGGTTCGGGAGCCGGTAAAGTAGGTTCAGGGACTGGAGCTGCGGGCTGACTGGGCACGCTGTAGGAAGAGGAGTCCAGACGATGAAGGAAGCAACTCATTTCCAAAAGTTAATTTGAATCGATAGATCGATCATAAATTGATCAAAATTCATACCAAAGAAAAAAGATGATGTCATAGTCTGGACGAATTCTAATAACATTCTCTTCTACATTCTTTTACCTTGATATTATTATAGACTAGAAATGTATCCCGTAAAGAAAAGAAAATTAAAACACATTTTCCCGGTTTTTTCTCTATCCATTAGTGAGAATGGTTTAACGAACAATTTCGAGAATTTTCTCTAAACAGATTTCGATCCGACAACCGAAGCGTAATTAGAAGTGACATTCGTGTCAGCTGGCCAAAGTAAACTTACCCAATTATAAGTGCAAGACAACTTATACAACTAATTAATTTGAGATGCATCGATTAAATTTTTAGATAATGCAACCGTTCTCATTTTGTGACGAAGAAAATATTTTCTAGCAGAAATGTGAGCATTATAATTGGATAACCCGAAGATTTGACGATAATTATGGAATAAAATGATCAAAAAGAAAAGCGTATACGTAACAAAATATGATACT
>JAUZNC010059341.1:0-10239 GCA_034780395.1 Vannuccia rotundouncinata
AAAGATCTCATGTGTTGAAAGGATTCTTATCTTCATCTTGGCACGATATGTTCAGATCTGAATCAATAGCTCATTCTTAGTTCATAGTTCTATAAATTATATATATTCACATCATGTTGTATTACTTATAATAATAAAATCTAACTATTTTATAGTTAACTATATATAGGTATATATAGAAAATAAGTCAAACATATGTTTTACAAGCTAAATAAATAATTTTAATTATTTTTTTCTTATAGACTTAACAGTAATTTTCGTTTTAAAATGTTTCAGAAAAATCCTCCAAAACAATACAAATCTCTGTTAATTGGAATATGTCTGGGTATTGGTTTCGTCTTAATAATGCTTGTTTTTGGAATCTATTATTGTTATTGTTATTGGCTTCAATTCCCAAAGAAGCCAAAAGAATCACAATTAAACGACACAAAATTATATGAAGCAGCTAATAGAATCTCAATACCTAAATAAAAAACCATATCATTATATTGAATGTTTTGAAAAAGAATTTTTATTATCAGTTTTTGCTTCAGTTTTCAATAATCTAATTCTCAGACATAACAATTAGTAAACATTGAAATTTTGATATAAATATTAATTACAATAACTAAATCGCATTTGTACCTAGATAATAAAATTATAATTTGCTTTCATAAAAAGATATACCATTTCAAAATAGTTATAAGGATTTTGAGTCTAACCCACTTTCATAAAAATACACCTTTAAATTAACGATACTACTTACAAAATAGTTTAGGATTATTATTAATGTATCAGTAATTATACTAGCAAAATTAATCTGCATTATATATTATTGTACCTACATTGATTAATTATTGATATATTAAAAAATAAATAATATATTTATAAGTTTACGGGATTCTCATGAACAAAGTGAATGCAGTACAGATCCACATGATGAATGTTTATGTACATTTTATCTATTTGTATTAGTAATTATATTTGCAAAATTAATCTATACTATATGTTACTTACTGTTCCTACATTGATGTATTATTGATAGATATATATATATATATAAAATGGTTTATTATAGCCATAATGTTAATAATTCTCATATTAAACAGTTTAAAAATGTAATAATAACAAATAAAAAACGTTGACATAGAATGTTTATTAAGTAAAACCTTTTGTTCTCATATTTTGCATAAAACTGTAATAAGTCATTCAATATCAAATGTTAGGCACATAGTCAAATTATAATAAAGGAAAAAAATACAAATACGTAAGTGAAGTAAAAAATAGTAAAGATTTATACTGATAATGAAAAATAAAGGTTTGACTGAGTTTACAAAAACTAATGTTATTGATAATTAATTACCTATTTTATAAATGATGTAATTGTACAAAATAACAAATTGTGACCACTTATAGTGTGAAGTTTGCTCTTTATCCAATAAAAACAATTTGTCAGTGGGAGGACATTCCTTCTGGAGGCTCTCCCAATAGTTGTTTATTAGCAATACTTCCAGTTTCTTTGAATTTCCGCAAGAGCATACCGATGGCACTGTATGAAACACCATCAATGTCAGGATCCTCTTGTTTAAATTTCGCTTCAATTTGGCGAAGAGTAAGATTTCCACACAATATTATCATGTTATCTTAACTTCTTGACTCTGAATAGTTTTAATTAGGCATTATTAATTAACTGGTAGATAATGAAATCGATAATAAAATTGATGCATCCAGCGAGCGCGTAGTAAAATAAAATAACATAGATATACTATCTTTGTTTGAGTTTAACTAGATTGGTAATCTAGTTGATTGAAAAAGCGCCAAATCAAAATCGACATGTCGACATGTTTGTTACTTATCGCGCAAGTTATTATCCAAAACAACATTCCAACATCACTTTTCATCAGTAAGTAATGAATGTTTTCATTTTATCAAATTATAATTATATTAGTGATATATTTAACTATGTATTTGTTGGTGATTGTTTGTGGACATGTTGATTAGATATAATATTAATTTTACACATACGAACTTCGTATATTGCTGACCGTCAGTTTTAAACTGTAAGCAAACATGTGTTTTACAGATCTACGAAAGTACTACAAAAGATTTCAAAATCATTTAAATTATGGAGATGTCCACAAACGGTCAGGACCGATTATGATTATGTCCACAAACGGTCGCCAACATACTCTTAAAAATCAATATTTAGAATATATATATGGGTTGATAAGAGTAATTATAGAAATTATAATTTTCAAAAGATTCCATAAATTTGTTTTAATTTATAAGTTAAATAATAACATATTCTTACAATAACATATTTTTATTAAAATGTATTTTAAAGTATTTAAATTATTATCTATAAACAACAAAAACTTTTTAAAAAATAATGAAATCAAAATATTAATTCTAAACTAAAAATTAATATTTCAATTTACTTGAACTAATGCATTAATAAATTGGGTCACAAGAATAATAGATACTGTTTAATTTTTTGTCTATCACATGTACTCTTAAACATCAATATTTAGATTATATTCTATATATTATTGAAGTAAGTGTTTTCAGAAATGTTTCACAGGAGCTTATCATATATTACAAGAAAGTGTCACAAGAGTTCCATATTGATGTTATAAAATGAAATAAGTCAGTCACAAAAAGAATAGAAATTTAATTCATTTTTTATCAATCATTTGTACTCTTATTCTGAAAAATTAATAGTAACAATACATGCTGTATTATTGAAGTAAGAGTTTTCGGATAATGTTTTACAAGAGCTTACCATATATTATTGAAATAAAAAGTGTCACAAGAGTTAAAGGTTGGAGGTATAAAATTTAATAAATAAGACAAGAGTTTTAATTTTTTTTATTAATCATTGTACTCTTAAAAATAAATATTTAGAATATACGGGTCAATGAGTTAAACACTAATGTAATATTATAATTGTGTCACAAGAGTTAAAATGTAGTCTTAAAAAACGTGGGTCATTAGATATTAAATAAATCTAATATATATTTCCATTTTACAATAATCAAAAAGGTTTTCCAGAAAAAGGCCAAATGCAAGATTAAGAATAGTGAAATAATATTTAATAATTGGAACACTAATTCATATATTTTAAAAATAACTGAAACTCTATTTTATTACTATATATTGGGAATATATAGTGTTTTTTGTTAAATTATTGAAATAAAAATAATCGTATTTTTGCTATTTTCCTCGAATGAAATGTATACTTTGTAGTATACCTATGTGTATATTATCTATATTTCAATAAATCCAAATGAATCACGAAGGTTTTAGCAAATACAATTATTTTTGTTTAGATAAATGGGTCATTTATAGTTAATACGATTTGCTAATTAATTTAAATTATGTATAGGAAAAAATTAACTTTAAACATTCAATATTGGTGTTAAGTTTGATATAAAATTTGTATTACAATTAAAATAATATACTTTTAAATGATATTTACTCACCAGAGTGCATGTTTTAACAAATAGTAATAATGGCGTTACAAGATTAAACATGTGATAATTTCTTTAAAATTATATCGTAAAACAAATTATGAATAATGAATAATGAATAAGCTTAAGCATTTTAAAAATAAACTAAACATATCGAATTGAATAATCAAAAACTTCAAAAACTCAAAATTGTAAATGTATGCTAAGTCTACAAAAGGGTTTTTTGGTTGAATTAATGATAATCTTTAATAAGCTTCAACTGGAAGCTGTGAATTCTATCCTTTATCTAGTTTATTATTCATATGGCCCTATGTATTTGTTTGATCTGAAGGATACAAATAATTAAATCTTTAAACGTAATAAAAACACTTAAATCATTATATTAGTGTTTTAATTTCTTTTTTTTCAACAAATTATTAACATATTATTAATTTTATATTAAAGTATTTCTTCATACTTCAACAATGTGTCACAAGATTAAATTTCAGGAAAGTGTCACAAGATTAAATTTTAGTATATATTGTATCACAAGAACAGGTTTTGGGAATGTGTCACAAGAATTGTTTTTAAAATGGGAAATTTTCTTTTCCTGAAATATCTGGGGTAAAATTTGATAACATAATATAACTTAATATATTTAATAGGTAGTTCACATAAATAACATTATAGATTGGTCGTGTGTCACAAACAGTATATGTGTCACAATACATTACCTAAAAATGTTCATAAGTCGCGTGTCACAAGATGCAATGTGTCATAAAACCTTGCTATAGGATTATAATTATATAACACAAATAAATATAATAAGAAAACTCTTTTGATCAAACTTACTGTCCATCGATAAATTGATCCTAAGAAAATGCTTTAATTAAAACCTGATTAGTGTTAGGTACTTTGAATTACATATAATATAGGGAATTAAATCCTTGTTTTATAAATACTTTTAAATAATTTTATAGATATTGTCAAAATTTATAAAATGTACGTATTTGAATAAAAAACAATTTAATGAATATTATAATTAGCTAAATTTCACAAATATTTGTTTTAAAATTGAATTAAAAAATTAAGAATTTATGTTTAAATTAAATTAAATAACTTTGATAACAAATTTTAACTGTTATAATTAGTACCTACTCAGCAGTAAATTCTAAACGTGTAATGAACCTTACTTTTCATTTAATAGTTGAAGGCTAAACACCGTTAAATATTTTATTCAATGAATTTAAAATATTATAAATACAAATCCTAAACCTAAAAAATAATAATCCCAATTAGGTACAAATGTTTTTTAAAAATATATAAAAATGATTCCAATTAAATCGGGTGCACAAGTCTTGGAAAACCGGGAGTCCAATGAATTAGGTACCTACCAATCTTTTAATCCATGTATTGTAACTTTTTTGTCTCCTCTTTCGATTACAACTAAAATTTCTGAATTATTTGACACATTATTGTTAATAATTTCTTCTGAAGACGTTGAAACGATGTTTCGCACACTTCTTTTTGTTCTGTTGGTTTATATAAAACATTTGACATAGTCTTTACATACTTTTTTGCCTATTGGTTTATCAATAATTAGTTAAATGAATCCAATATTGAATATAATAATGAATAAATTTAAATTATTTTTTAAAACTTTTAAATTAAAATATAATGGCAACAACTTTTCATATATTTATAAATTAAAATTTATTGCTAATAAAAAGGATTTCAAAAGCAACTAAGAAGTTGCCCTCAGAGAGAATTGAACTCTCAACCCCTGGTTTACTAGACCAGTGCTCTAGCCACTGAGCTATGAGGGCTACGGTCCAAGCTTATTTTTTATAAATGACCAATCAGGAGAAGGTAACGCAAAATATTAATAATATTAACATTGTATCACCACATATTTCAACATAAATTATAAGTATAATAAATATTTATTATAAATAAAGAAATTTTAATTCTTTTTTGAGTTAGATATACGTATGAGGAAAAATATATACATATAACGTATAAAGTTATAAATGAGAACAATAAGTTAATTAGTAAATAACAAATTCGAATCCTTGACAATGATATAACTATCTAGCGAAGAGAGAATTCTAGAAACCAGCGAAACCATCAACTCATGATATTACTCGCTGAATAAAATCCAAGCAACACTGAAAACAAAGCTGGAACAAACAATTCTACAAATAAAACACAGTAAATGCTGTATATTGATCATTTACAATTATTTAATTATTAAATGTTGAACAAATTAGTAATAGTTAAATTTGAATAATTATCGTTTCCAACAGCAATCTGGAATATACAACTCGTCCTAAGGACACTTCTCGTGTTCAAAGATATCTACCCTCTCGCTCTGAAAGTTCTAAGTCAAAGGACTTCAAAAGGTCTTCAGAAGACGGTACAGTATGAGGGAAAACGTCAAAGATGCTGGCCTTTCAAACCTACACAGAACCTCTAAAAAAGCATCATCTTGACTAGTGGAGAAATATTGTCAAGGAAGAATGAAATTGGATTTATTGTTTGCTTACAATGTCCAGCTCCCTGAATCTTTGGGTGATACTTTGGTCAGAGTGTGGCTTAGGAGCGATACTAATACGATACTAACACTGAAAGGACGTTTGAAAGTCAGCATCAATGGTCTTGAAGCAGAAAAGGTATTTGATTTATATGATGACTACATCACTTGTGTGAAAATAATTTTAAAAAAGATTTTGATACAAACATATATTCTGACCAAAGTGATTGTACAATTGATTGCAGTGTCACATTAGTTAATATGCTCATTTACGTTACTCGTATTTATTATATCATTGTTTATTTTTATATTACTAATTTAATTAATATCACATAATTTATATTTCAAAAATTTTAGAAAAAATATTTTTATCTTGGATTTGAACCATGATCACTACAGGAGGTAAAACGCACACTTGTTACCTCATCACCATTTCCAATATGAAGAAAATGTGTAACAATCGTATAATTAAATTATTTTTTTGATTTATATAGTATAATGCTGTTTAATGCCGCATTTAATAACGTAACTTTACTTAATCCAAACTAAATTTTACAACAACGTTATTCAATAAAAATACGTATAGAGCAAATAATAATTAATTTAAAAATTATATTATTTTATATTTTTTTAATTTTTAAGGTTTTTTATTAATAATTCAAGATATAAAAAGAATATTTACAATGTATACACATAGATACAGAATGCATAAAAATATTATAACACTTTATTGTATACATTGTATTAAGCATTTGATTCCTAACAAAATTCTTCATTACTACTCATATTGTAGAGAATATTATCAAAAATAGGATTATCCATTTGAATATTTCCAGATGAGAATCCAGTTTGGTGGAACACCTTGCTTTAAAATGCGTTCAAATTAACTTTAATAATAAATATTAAATTTATAATTTTAATAACTTACACGGTGAAGTGATATCTGTTTACTTGTCTATGTAAAACTAATAAATTATAAATATGTTACAGCATGATCATTGTAGAAGCATTACATGGGTGGGATCATTGCATCTCATATGTATATTTAATTCATCGTTGTCAAAAGCAATATGTTTGTTTATGTTAAATGTTTTGACTTGAATATATAGATTACATAACTATACTCGTAAATTGTATTTTTAATCAATTGCAATATTATATTTTATTTCTGTTATTATAGCTAAATTCCACAGAAAACTTTTCAAAGGGTTCTATCTGAATATTATACTTTTTTTTATTTTAGGCTTCATATATATATTTTAAAGGGGTACTTTTATACTTATATATATATATATATATTTTATATATATATATATATGTACTTATATATATATTTTAATCTGTATCCTCTTGTATCAACTTTATAATTATATAATAATAAATCTTGAATTCGCTCTCGTGTCTTTAGTATACATTGTTATATTCTATCTTTTCTTGCGCTTCTTGTTGAACAGTTTTCTTACGCTTCTTTATTTCAGATTTCTATCTGTCCTATATTTATACAAGGACTTCAGGGCGTTATCCATTATAATATATTTGTTCCAAATCCCCCTTTCAATTTAAATACACCGTTATCATTTATACATTTGAATCATAAGCTGAGTGGACTCATTCCATCACTATGATTGGTATATGTACCTACATAAATTATAGATTGTACAGTATAACATCTGAGAACGTTTAATTGTTAAGAAAGCGAATTTTTCATTGTGTAAAGATTTGCGTACTATTCATTTAAGACCTGCAGTTTGAATAAGTTGTCTACGCCCTTGTTCTGTGCACGGTTTGATCTTCTGTGATGGTTTCATTTTCTGGACAAACAACCGATTATTGTCTTCAATTATTATACTCCCAGACTCGTTAAACATTTTCGGGGCATATTAACGTATTAGAATCAGTATATATATATATTAAACAAGTAAAATGTGGTTTTAGAAGATGTAGGTATGCGCATCCTATAAATAACTTTGAAAGTATAGTAATGAAGATCTGAATTCTATCATGATTATAAAATAATATAAATTATTGATTTTATACAATAACTAAAGAAACTATACTCATATATTTATGAGGTAGAACAATCAAATAGATATTAATAGTTTAAATATTTGTATATTTTATAATTACATTATTCGTTTTTAATGGACATTTTCTACTACCTAAATACCTATTACATAACATTAAATATAGTTTAGTATAAAATAATATATTATAATACCTAGTATGATGATCTATATGATCTACATATGTCTAACACAATTATTGATAGAACAATACGAAAACTATACTTTAGAATTAATAATTCTATAACGTTGCTAATGAGTCGCCTTCGTAGCTCAGTGGTTAGAGCACTGGTCTTGTAAACCAGGGGTCGAGACAAAGGACTTCAAAAGGTCTTCAGAAGCCGGTACAGTATGAGGGAAAACGTCAAAGATGCTGGCCTTTCAAACCTTCACAGAACCTCTAAAAAAGCATCATCTTGACTAGTGGAGAAATATTGTCAATGAATAATGGAATTGGATTTATTGTTTGCTTACAATGTCCAGCTCCCTGAATCTTTGGGTGATACTTTGGTCAGAGTGTGGCTGAGGAGCGATACTAATACGATACTAACACTAAAAGGACGTTTGAAAGTCAGCATCAATGGTCTTGAAGCAGAATAGTAATTTAATTTATATGAGAATGTTGACTACATCAATTGTGCGAAAATAATTTTAAAAAGATTTTGATAAAATCTTTAAATTGATTTTAAAATAGATTGCAGTGTCACATTAGTTATGCTCATTACGCTACTCTTATTTATTATATCATTGATTGTTTTTAATATTACTATTTTAATTATCACGTAATTTATATTTCAAAAATTGTAGAAAAATATATTTATTCAAAAAAAATTATTTAACAATTCTTTTATTTTATATTTTTTAAATTTGTTAATAAATAATCAAGATATAAAAGAATATGTACAATGTATACACATAAATACAGAATGCATTAAAATGTTATAACACTTTATTGTACATACATTGTATTAAGCATTTGATTCAAAACAAAAAGTTTCATTACTACTCATATTGTAGAGAGTATTATCAAAAATAGGATTATCCATTTGAATATTTCCAGATGAGAATCCAGTTTGGTGGAACACCCTGCAAATAAATGTCTACATTAATTCTTCTGTGTCCCAATACTTATACATACAATAGTATACCATTCAGTTCAGTTTAGTTAATCAAAGCGTCAAATTGCATTTAATTTAATTTAATTAATATTAATTTGATATTGTACCTTCCACACATATAATTATTTAATTTTCCCCCATTTTCAAAAGCAAACAAAACTCGCTTTATTATTGTTTAAGAAATAATGAAAGTTCTTAATGATAAAATGAATATAAAAAACCTTTTAATGTAAATATGATTTAGATATCCTGATGAAACAATTCATGATTGATACAAATTTTAAAACATTTTAATTATTAATCCATTTTTTAAAATCATCATATCTAATAATTTGTGTAATCTGAGTAAATCATTCATCCTAAATATTTACCGTCGTGCATACAATATAGCAATATATGGTCATAAAGTTCGCGCAACAACTTAGAAGGATAAAATCTATGTCTAACTAAACGCCCTTGTATCCAGTATAAGTTAATCTAAGTCAAGTAAATACATTATAATATTTTTATTTAAAAAATTTGTATAAAATATTATATAAAAGTATACTGTCGCGCATAAATGATAAAGAAACGATAAATTATGAATGATAAATGATGAAGAAACGAAAATGATAAAGAAACGACTCTCATTTACTGTGTCATTTCCACCGAATCAATTGCAAAAACTATTATAAGAACATACTCGTATAAAAATGAAAATATTATTAGTATGGGTATTTAAATAACTTACACTCGCTTTCTATAAACGAATATGCCAATAACCAGCACTATTAGGACGCAACCAATACCCAGACATATTCCAATCAACAGAGTTTTGTCTTGACTTGGTTCATTTTTCTGAAACATTTTAAAATGACGATTACTGTTAAATCTAAGAACAAATGAAATAAAATTAATTATTAAAGCTTGTAAAAAATATTTTCTATATATATATACAGTTGACTTTTTTAAATGGTTAATTTTTATTATTATAAGTGATACAACATGCTGTGAATAGATATTTTAAGAACTATGAGCTATGAACATTTCTATTGATTCAGATCTGAACATATCGTGCCTAGATGAAGATAAGAATCCTTTCAACACATGAGATCTTC
>JAUZNC010059342.1:0-10236 GCA_034780395.1 Vannuccia rotundouncinata
ACAACTAAAAACTAGACACTGGTTCTCTCTCTCATCCACAAACAGGGCTCGAAATTTTCATCTAATTTTGTTATCACAATTAAAACGTTCCGAATATTATTAAGCTAAACACTTGGAAATTTCACTAAAACTTTTAAAAAGTCTAAAAAAATTGCACTTCGCTCGCTCGTGAGGGTCCGGGTTCACCGGAGATTGACTGCACTTTATAATAATTTTCCGGCTAGCCAATTATTGAGTAATGCGGGGCCTGTATTGTCACAATGACATTATTTTTTCTGAATTGTAACCTGTTGTAAGAATAAAATTATATTGCACAGCAATCTCTTCCGTTGTATGGCTTTTTTTTAAACATTTTTTTCTTCAAATTAGACAATTTTGAATTTATATTATTCAAAATTTTAGTTTAATCTGCTTACATACTATTTTATTTCAACATTTATTTCTGTTATTTCAGTACTATAATGATGACGAGGCAAAGAAATACACTAACAAGTAATAAATGATATTCTGTTCAATCACTTCTCTTAAAATATTCTACTAAACTAGTTTATCAATAATATTTTTCAGTACACGCATTATTGAGATTCAGAGTAGGCTTTCTGAACGAGCAATCGAACTGCTTGGATTGCCAGAAGATGAATCGTGTTTGGTTCTAGATATTGGGTAAGTTTCGATAAGATGCACAAATAATAATTCATTTAATCAAAACGACATAAATAGTGGTCGGAGTCGAGATGTAATCATAGTGACTGTTATTGATTTTCAAGTTGTGGTTCGGGGCTCAGCGGAGATGTTCTATCTGAACAGGATCATACATGGGTTGGAATTGATATTAGCGAATCTATGCTTGGTGAGTTTTTATTTGAGTATTATACTCTGTTTGATCCCTTGTGCATTTTTCGTGCTCCTTATCATCATTTCAGATGTTGCAAGAGAACGAGAGCCGGATGGAGACCTCCTCCTTGGAGACATTGGAAATGGACTTCCTTTTCGTGCAAGCTCCTTCGATGCAGCAATTAGTATTTCGGCGATCCAGTGGCTCTGTAACGCCGATAAGTCTTCCCACAATCCGGTCAAGAGAATTCGGTCATTTTTCGGATCTTTGTATGCCTGCTTGGTAAGAGTAATGTTACATTTCTGTGAATGTTATGCTTTTTAGCGGTATTCCTCTTTTTTTATTACAAATATGACCATTTTTGTGATACTTCACATACCCACTTGGACCCTCTTTAAATCTGCTTCCGCTATAATAATTAAATACCATTCACACCCCGGAATCTAAATATTAGTACATACCACTAAAATTACTGACATTATTATAAGCATTTGAAGATATAAATCCTTCTTCGTTAATTCAAATCACGGGAACTGGGCCTACTTCCAATTTCTAATATTTTACGTTTTTTTCCTGATAACCACGTTGCTTTTAAACCGGTTTTTAACAAAATGTGCTTCAAACCTGTAACAGAAAAGACTTGTTTTCAGAGCCATTTGAGGCCTTTTAACTCATATTGTCATTTTATAATTATTACGGTACCATTCTATGTCAACTTAGTAAAACAAATATTACTAGATACTACTTCTTGACAAGTCAAGGGAGAGTAATGTTTTGAAATTATTATCGACTTTATTAAATTTATTCATCTTTCGATTTTACGAAGCACACTTTTGTTTCCTGAATTAAAATTTACTAAACATGTAAAAACTGTAGTGTTGTCGTAATGAGTATAACGAGTAAACTGCACACACACACATTTCATCTAAAAATTGTTAAAATGCAAGACAATTAAATTTAATTTAAAACGCTTTTTTAATATTTAATTATTCCTGAAGAATTCTGAGTTCAAAATAGCTTTATTGAGATTAGTTCCAGCGGTGAATTATTTTTATTGTACATATTCTTCCATACCAGATAAAATATAGCGGTTTTATTATTATATTACTATTGAATATCGTCAGTAATATTCTAGAATATTCGTGAATGTTGTATTTCAGCGTCGCGGCGGTCGTGCTGTGCTTCAATTCTATCCAGAAAACCCGGATCAACTTATGCTTCTCGAAGTAGAAGCACTCAGGGCTGGATTTACCGGAGGACTTATTATAGATTTTCCCAATAGTACCAAAGCAAAAAAGTAAGTTTTCTAAGTGTACTAAATTGTATAAGATTATTGTATAACTACCAAAATTGTGAATCTTCCATAATGTGTTACAAAATTTTCCGAAGGTTTCTTTCTAAATTAAGTATAGTATTTAGATCCATCTGTTTGGTTTATGTCGTATATAACAATAATTACAGGTTATAAATATATAATAAAATGTATATTAATATTAAATTGGACGAATTGCCATTTTTCTTTTAAAGAATTTATATTTGGTTGTAGGTAATTTAGAAGTAGTCAATTAAGAAATAGTAAGAATAAAAGATTAAGTGAAATGTTTTGTAACTAATATTGTCTTTTTAAAATTGTCTAGGTTACAACGGTTAAAACCTTTTTGGTATCAGTAATATATGTTACAATCAGGATGAAGTTTTCATGTTGAATGTCTTATATATTTGCTTTTTCTTCTTGAATTGTTTCTTCATTATCAGAATATCGAGATGGTTATTGAATTTTTCCATAAGAGTAGAAACGTAATCTACAAATAAGTAAAAAAAAAATATATATAATAATGTCTTCATTAACACAAACGCAGCAGTAGGTATTTGCATTAAATTTGATAAAAGTAAATTTTTAAAAAATGCTTTATTATAGTTGAGATGAGATGACATTTAGGATGACATTTTAATATGACTTATGAGATGAGATGGCATTTGAGATGACATTTCAATTAATAGCAAATAATCGGGTATAACAATATAATCGAGTAAAAGTGCCTACGAGTAAATAGAGTCGCATACATTATACCTACATACACTCTACCTACGGGTAGAGTCATATATTACCGAGCAGCTTATATCCGCACCGAACACTAAATATTTTCCTTTGAAATTATAATTTCTCTGAACATTTCATTAATCAAAATGCAGGTAAATACACTCTAACTCAATTGATCATAGAAAAAGAAAAATATAAAACCTTTTTTATTTTTTATTAAAGCAGAAATATGTGTTAATATTTTTTTTATTAATTCTTATAATGAAAGCGAGTACATTGTATTTCAATCCATATTTTATTGAGCTCTTTTACCGATTTCTATTTTTTATGGTTTCAACCTGCGATTACTAATGTTTCAATAGATATGATTTTCATAAAAATTAAAAAATATATTTATTGTGTGAGAATTATGGGGTGTTCGGAGATACAACCCGAATTGGCTCAAAGGGTTATGGAATCAGACAAATAAGTGCTAAAATCATTAGTCAATCAAAAGAAAGCTAACAATGCGCATCAAATAGACTATTATATATATGCAAGCGCGAGAGAAGTTATATACTCGATAACGGACAGAAATGGCTCCACCGAAATATTCCAATGAGGCGATTGATCAAGCCATGCGTGACATTCAAAATGTGTAAGTATAAATCATCAATACTTTTAATATAACAATGTATAATTAATCAATTTTCTATATATATATAGCGAACCTTTAACTTAATAATCATCGCCTTATTGTAACTTTAAAAAAACAATGAATAAATATATAATATGTAGGTACACTCTATTCCAGTTTTGTTTAATTAATTTATATGTCATTTTGTTTTCTTATTATATATTAGAAGATCTAAATCAATTTACATTATTTATGAATCAATTTATATAATATATATACAGATTATATGAACACTCACAAATTGTATATTTATAATACTGTTACTTTGCAAATAAAAATTAACATGAAATTATTTATTTTATAATTATCACAGAACATGTTCCATCCGTGCTGCAGCTCAGCGTTAATACCTGTTTCTACACTGTTTGACCGCATCAGTGGAAGAACAAGTGTATTGTCTAAAAGAGGCCCGTCCACTGTTTTTACAGTCACAGAAGAAAAAATTATAGTAAAGTATATACTTTATTTATCAAAGTGTAATTTGCCGGTGACAAGACAAGCAGTATTACATATCGCAAATGATCTTCTTCGTGAAGAAAGAAACCAAGGCTTAGATAGAGTCAGTTGGATTAAACCAACGGAATCACGGGGGAAAACGTGGTTGAAGGTAAATTAATATTTTTCTCTACTTAAAATATTGGTATATATTAATATTATATACCTATATATACTATATATAAAAATTTGTAAAAAAATGTAACCAATAATTATAGTATAATTTTATAATTAACTGATAACTTTTGGGCGACAACTGAGCTCCAAATCATCCATGTTGAAGACTCGCGTTGGATCGGAAGCAATTCCATCGACATTTACCTCCGCGTAGTAACTTTCAGTATCTCGAAACCATTGTCGTATGCTGGTTTCAGTTATCGAGAGCCGAGCCCTACCAATCGTTTCTGGTTTTCGGACAGAAAGTTCTGGTTGTCTTTTGAGAAACGACTAAAAATTGAAAATTTGCAGATATATACAATAAATTATTTATATTGAATTAATGAATAATTTGACAAAGAAATTTAATCCGTAATGAAAGATCATATAATAATAAATCATTTATGCTGGGTGACTTCTCTATATGTTATATTAGTTGCTTCAAACTACTTTGATAGCCATATAAAGGACTAATAAAATCTTAGCATGAGAAACCAAAAAAACTAAATATATAGTGACACTATAAACCTACATAATTTTTTTTATAATAGTAACCAAGTCTCTAAAATATGCGAAGATGAGAAGGGCGATAAAATATTCTGATTTTTGAAGACAATGATAAATTGACAGGTGGATTTGTGGCATTTTGTCACTTACAGCTTTGATATATTATTATGTTTATATAGCAACACATGTATGTATAATTTCAATGCAATATACCGGCATATGCTGATGTATTTAATTATAACTACATATTATTAAAAGCGCACATAAAACAGAATATTTCAATACGCCTCCCGCAGGCCCGCCCTGCTCCGACGTTCTTGCATTGTTATGATTGTATACTATATATTATAACAAACTTATATATGAAGAGAGCGAGAGAGAGAGAGGCAGACTTGGCACCACGGCTCACATTGTTTCCCTTTTCACCTTATGATACACACAAAGCATTTTATAGTTCAGTGTGAAAATGGAAAGGCATATCAGTCTGCAAAATGTTATAATGTTATAAATTATATATTATATTCTATAGGTAATATAGAGAGAAATAGGTGTAATATATTATATAAACCAACATAAAGCATGGAAAAGCATAATTATCATTAGTCTGCAAATAGTTAATATTATAACTTATATCCATTCGATATCAATTTGATAACAACTATTCATTCGCCAAATACACCTATATTAATATAATATAATACAGTCCTAATTATAATGTACATTATATGGTTTTACTCTCAGCGGTCTACAAAGCAAGCATTGAAGAAGAGAGCATACGATCAGGCTTTAGAAAAACGGGTCTTCTTCCGTATGGAACCCAGATTCGCCAGATTTCTCCAAGACCTATGTGTCAACGCAGGCGTCATTTGGACCACGTATGCATGGTTTTTGAAGGAGTTGATGTTGGGGGACAGGTTAAGACCGCCACTCAATACGATTATCAACCACAATTATCTGTACGGACCCAAACCGAGGAAATGACAGTTCCATTGACGACCATAGAAGAGGCGTTTCTTAAGGAAGCAACGATGGAAGAAAAAGAACAAGTTTCATGTGCGCAGTCAGAAAAAGACACACAACTCGTCCGTGTTTGGAGGTCTCTTCGGGTTTCTACTTGCCCTGTTACACCACAACGTCCAAAACAGCCCGTCGGCATTACAGGGGCATCTCCTATGTTTATTTCACATTTATTTTACCCGCATAACAGCCCAAAGAAATCAAAGACCAAACGGCAAGTTTTACAATGTTGCCGTCATGCTTATTGTCTGAATCGGTGACATATTTTTTTGAAAAAACGAAGAATAAGAGATCAGCTTCCGAAACATTTTCTTCTCCGCCATCATCAAAGCGCAGCAAGAAGAAACCAAGCATTCCATGTTCTACTATAAATTATGTCATTCTTCACCGTGCATCTCCTGAGTCGACCGACAAACAATACAATGTTCCAGAATTGACGCCAGTTTCCAAGACAACTGAGGACGAACCTAAATCGGCACTTGATCAAAGAATAGAAAAAGCAATACTCTCAATGAGATTTCCATTCAGACCTCTCTTGTCCAGCACAAAGTTTACGGACAATGTAGAATTGAGGCTCAAAAATTATGTATCATCGATAACAACGCTGATGTAAATTGTTTGTTTGAAGCTGCACTGCCAATCAATTAGGTAATTCCGTAGATGCTTAAACTCTACGAACTATGACGGTTTCACAATTAAGATCTACTGAGGATGAGGTAAGAGACGGTTATTATAATCATTATGTAATAATTTAGTTATATAATTATAATTCTATAATAATTCAATTTCATAATCCTAAAGCATGCTTTTATATATTTCTTATTTGATCAATAGCACGGTAACACCCCCTTGGCAAAATTTGGGACAGGTTCCTGGCCCGCATATTTGGAAAATATGTCCAAAGATGGGGAATGGGGAGATCACATGGCACTTGTTGGCTTAGCCCAGGCATTAAGTCGTGAAATACAAATTCTTTCTTCTCAGGGATCGGAATATGACACTCTTATCACGGTACAAAACAGAGAAGGTAATACTTTGATTCTGGGACATATCGTTGAACTCCACTATGTTTCTTTGCAACGAGGTACGTGTCTTAATAATATAAAATGTCCACTGACTTTAAGTATTATAATTTTAAAATATATTTAACTTTCAGATGTCGATTTGGACAAGGAGGATGCATCTCTTGGTCGTTGGGTGGTCACACGCTTACACCAATTCAGTAGAAAACCGAAGGATGTGCAATCCTACAAGTTGTACTTAGCGAAGGTAAAAATATCACCTTTTCAATTTATTTATAATTAAAAATATTAGTTTTAATTGAGAGGTTTTTAGATAATATTTAAACTTCCATTGTCAAAGAAATTAAATTAAATACATTATAAAAACATTGAAAGTGTCGTTTCATACCAGTAGTTTATAGACAATGTCACCAATATAGCAGAAAAATAAATTTTCTTTGTTATTCTGTTTCTATATCTACAGATCATACACGTTACTGACAAAGTGTCTTTTGTGAAAGAGGAATTAAACCTTAGCAGGGAAGTCTACACCCTTCCCACAATTGAAGACCTGGCATTTGTTAAACCAGACGAGGTTTTCCCTGTCGAAACACCTTCAGAGTGTAAAAGAGGACGGGCTACCGGACTTCTCTTTATAAAAGACGATTTAGAAAATGCAGTGTTATATTTTAGATAAACGTAAATTTTAGTTATATACCTATCTATATACGGCTTCTGCATTTTCTATTATATCGGCTGTCTCATAAAAAATTGCGTTTTTAGTTTTATTTTATTTGATAAAAGTGTGATATAGAGAAAACAAATCAACTTAAACCTGAAGTTCACTATGTAAACATATGTTTTATATAATGTAACTTCCAAATCATAATATGTACATAATATATATAGTGAACTTCATGTCTAAGTTGATGTTGTTTTCTCTATATCACACTTTGATCAAATAAAAAAATAACTAAAAAGCAGCCTATATAATTATATATTAACTCACTTTAATAGTTGTATATATAAAAAATATATATTTGTTCACGCAAATATATTAAAGGTTGGTTGGAGGTGGTCAAACATATTATATGTTTTGACCATCTCTAACCAACCTTTCATTTAAAATCGTTAAGAATAGATAAAAAATTGAATGAATTATATAGATATCTTAATATAAATAATGCAAAGTTGTTTTTATTTAATTTAGTATCATTGCATTATTTGTATAGTGTTAGTGTACCTATATATTATCGTAATTTATACAGTAAATAATATATATTTAGCGCAGCATTATCACACTTATTTAAATCATATAACAATTGCGGATTAAATATTGTTGCAACTATAATGTAAAATCTTTAATAAAAGTCCTATACTATACATACCTATATAATATAATAATATTATACTACCTTTGGATTTGTCGATATTATAAACATTACCTTTTTAAATGATATGATTATTCAATAAATCTCAGATTATTCACTATTTATACAGATTATATTTATATAATGACAGATCACTTACACAATCCAGATACGTGGAAACCCCCATAATTATTATTTATATATAGTATATACAGCAATTCCAATGACTATTCTAGTAAGTCGTATGTATATAGTTATAAACACAACTTAGTGGATTAAGTATCTGTAATTATTTGCAGTCGTGCCATCGGTTTATTGTTCATTATTTTATTAATCTACATCACAGACAAATTCATCGTTCGCAGGCATTTTGTTCCCCTATATCGTGTGTGTCCCATATAAAGCCCGATTCACATTATACACACAGCTGGTAGCGGCAGTTAATAATAGGAGTATGCATTTATAATATGTGAATTGAGTTTAATATAAAATATTTTATCGGTTATATAACCATTTATATAACTAATGTGTTGAGGGAGGGAGACAAATTTAGTTATGCTTTCAATAGAGTAAACCTCCTGTCTCTCCAACTATATATTATACATAGGCGTCGGAACGGGGGGGGGGCTATTATTGTGGGAGGGCCGAAGTATGTTTTGGCCCCCCAAAAATGTCTTGTGAAAATGTGTTATTTATAAAAAAAATGATTGCTTTAAGACACTGCAAAAAAGTGCCTTATAATAAGAGATATTCTAGATTTATGCATTTGCATTTCCCAAATTATAAATTGGACCCCGAAGCGAATGGAGCAGTTTAAAGCCATCCAGAAGGAATTTGAAAAGTCAAATGAAGGAATACGACCATTGTGTCCGACTCGATGGACGGTTCGCACTGGTGCCATCAACATGATTCTGAAGAATTATAATGTTCTACTGATACAAATGGAACGGGTCAACAGAGAACAACGTGACGAATATATGGGCAGAAGGCTGGTGGTTATCTTGCTCTTATGGAGAAGTTTTATATGCTGTTTGGTTTGAGATTGTCGCATTTGGTTTTTGGAGCAACTGAGCAGGTTTCAGCAAGCTGAAAGCACAACTGTGGGTGAAATTATCTCCGTAAAATACTCAACAACTAATTTTTTTGACAAATCAGCGAAATGAGGAGATCTTCCAGAATTTTTATAAACAAACTGTGGACATGTCGGTTGAGTTGGCTATCGGAAAACCTACACTAACATAATATTGCCGAGCACCCCACCGATATGATGATGGATCAGCATCGCACAAATTCACCGGCACTGAAGAGTATTTCAAGAAGCAATACTTTGAAGTCTTCGATTTAATTATAAATGAGCTTGAATCTCAATTTGGCCAGCAGACACTCGCAATTCCTGCAGCAATAGAAGAAGTCTTGCTTGACGCAGCCAATGGTGCGTTGGAAGTCACGGTTCCGGAGTTAGTGACCTCAACCTACGCAAAAGACATCGATATGAGACAACTTACTTAGGAGCTACATATCCTACAAGGTGTTGTTAAGAACACAAAGCATCTGAAAAGGTGACAAGTGTTTGTACCATTGTCGACATCTTCCAGTCCGATAGTGCCTCAAAGAATCTGCTGTAAGAAGTAGTTAAATTGGTACGCATATTTCTAACCATACCAATGACCACGGCTACAGCAGAACAAAGTTTTTCTGCGTTGAAGTGTCTCAAAACGTATCTGCGGTCTACAATGACACAACAGCGGATGAACAATCTCCTGCTCTTACATGTCCACAAGGACATGACAGATAACATCAATATAAAAAATGTGGCACAGGAATTTGGTTTGGCTAATAAGTGGCGCATCCATTTTTTTGGTAAATTTTGATCGAATGCTATGTATATTATGATCGTATATTATGTATAATGTCAGTTATTATAAACTTTTCCGTATTACAATTGCCATACATGAACTAACATACTTAAATTGATTTCATGTTTTCATGTTTTCTTATGCACATGAGAAAATATTATTATTATGAATTTTAATCAATTTAGGAGGGTAACGATCAATAATCAATAACGATCGAATAATGAAAAACGCGGGCATTAATGTATCAATTCGCGGGCATGTAATGAAAAATCAATTAGTGTC
>JAUZNC010059343.1:0-10234 GCA_034780395.1 Vannuccia rotundouncinata
CTGCTGCTACTCTCAGTAAAACTGGACGAGGATACTATGCTTGCAGTTGTCGAGTCAGCAGACGACATGCGCGACTCCAAAGATGACATAATGGTGGTTATCAGAAACAAAAAAAAGTCACTATAAATTTCCAAGGAATTTTTAAGGATGCACATTCAATATGAAAAGTTATTGACGAGGTTGTGCAAAATTTTGCTCTGTTTTATCAACAACGTTGTTATACCCATTTTAAACAGTTAAATTTTGCTGTACTTTGTTTTGATATTGTTGTACAACAAATTTGGATAAGAATAACATTGATTTGTTATACAACAAAATTCAAAATAGAAGATAAAAAATAATTCAATTTTACTTTGTTGCTGGAGTAAAGGTTTTTTCAAATGTTATCAAGATTTTAATAAATCAATTGCATGACACCATTAGGAGCCAATTTAATATTGATATAATCTACACTTATTTAATACTTAAGCGTGATATTCGATATTTTATCAAACGAAATAGAAATCATATCCAACGAAGGAAATGTCAGTATTGAATTAATTAATTATATACATTAATATTATGATTTCCATTGAATTCGAAAAATAATTTCACGAGTGTAGCGAGAGAAATTATTAATTTAGAATTGAATGGAAATCATCATATTAAGATATAATCCATCGATGACGATGACTCTGAGTCTGAATGAAGAACCAAATTTTCGAATTCGGAGAGTATTTATTATCCAATAACTTCTTATTTCTTCTTTATAAACCTCTAAAAACAATCTTTTATTTGATTGCATTTTAGCGTTGAATTAAATTTTATTGAGCGTTGAATTAAATTCAAATTTACTATATTTCTATGCTTCTATTGATTCAAAATTCGGATTTTAATACAACGCTGAAATTAACGCTATTGAAACGAAACGAAACAAAACAATTATGCAGAGTATAGCCTTTGGGACGGCACTCTAAACATAATGAGGAAAAAACAAACAAAGAGAAAGAAAAACAAACATAAAAGGGAAAGACAAACAAACCGGAACAAACAAACAAAAGAGCAAGAAAAGAGTACTTCACTACCCAGCGGAAAAGGCCTAGGTTATGGAAGCATCTGATTCCGGAAAAGAGGGGGGAGAAAAGACAAAGGGGGGAAGGGGTCAATTCCTCTTCTGAGCGTAATAATCGTAGATGTCAACTAGATATTTACCATAATTAGTATTAATTTCTTTTAGTTGAATAATATTAATAATTTTTTCCTCTTCATTTCCTTGAGTAGAGTTGATATTATGTTTGTTATATATATATTTGAGGTTGTTCCATTGGAGCAGGATGTGTTTAAAATTAAATTCTTCACCACAGGTGCATTTTTTGTTATGATGTATTAATTGATTAATAATAATGCCACATTGGAAAAGTCTGGTAATTGTTTCTTCTCTATTGTTCTTCTAGAATTTTTCTAATTTGATATATTTCTTTATTTTTCTATAAAAGTAGAGGCATTCTTTATTTTCCATTTCCCTTTTCCAGTTTTCCTTTTCAAGTGTAATGATCATCTTAACTAAAGTTTTATACTCAATATATTCGAAATTTTCTATATCCAGGCCAAGGGTGTTAATGTATTCCTTACAGACTTCGATCCAATTGTGATTATTTTCCCATTCATTAATAATAATAATTTTCAGTTTAAAAGTATTGCATAGAGTCATCTATGGATTATACATTTAAACAAATCATTAAATATTTAATCAAGCTCATCTATGAATTTTTGTATTCTATAGAATCTAGATTAAAATTGTAATTTACCAGAAAATTAAAATATCTGTGGAATCTATTTAAAATTTTTAATTACTGGTGTACTATATAAAGAAATACAGATAAATAGAGGTGAATTATAGAAAAATTTACTTCTCAAAATTAAATTCCAGCTGTGTATTTTTTCCGTCGAACGTGCGTGCGCGGTCAATACATGTATATGATTATGTATATAAATATGATTATAAATATACTTATTTTGACGGTTAATTAAACATAAATAGTGGGGTATGTCGGTAGATTACAAAATGATACACTTCGCAAAACATCAAAATAATTTACCTCACTGCGTTCGGTAAATTATATATTTTTTGTGCGGTGTATTATTTTGTAATCTACCTCCAAAACCAACAATTCGTGAATAAAATATTCTTACAACGATATTGAATAAAACGCCACAAGACAACTCAGTATTGAAAAATTGTATTATTCAAAATCAATAAATAGAATATGTACAACGATAGATTGGAGTTTCTATTTTATAAAATAGAATACCTACGGAGATTGAAATACACTATAGAAATGTTAAAATTCCGGAGGTATTCTATTTCTTTTATAGATTGAGATTAAATAGAAAATCTATTGCAAAAATGTATAATAATCAATTAATTTATCTTATCTATTTAAATACTTATTTAAATATTTTCATTTAAAATTGATTAAGTCAACATTCATTATTTAAATAATAACGTTGATGACCGTTCTAATGCTCGATACAATTCACCAAAGAATTATGCATGTAATGAAACCTACGCTAAGGTGTATTCAAAAAATTAATACATTTTAAAAACATGATCAACGGAACTGATGGTTTTAAATTTAGTGAATGAGATGTCTTGTTGTCTAGTTTTATGAACGATGTCAAAAAATAGATTGTTTACGCCAATTAATATGTGATCTATTTCATTATTTCCGCTAAAAACGTAACAGGGATTAGAACTTTTATAATGATAGTAATTTCGCATTGAGTATAACATTTTTAGTTTATCAGTTTTTACAATTTATCAGTGAGGACATAAAATAAAAGCCATTGAAATAAAGGCCATTTGGGTACAGAATATTGGGTATTGATCGGGATATTTTTTAGTCTGCGTGTTCGAAAATAGCACAGGCAATTAAGAACTGTCCGAACTCTCAATTAAAATTTAGGAAAGATGTTATTTTTCAACAGGAAATGTTACGTTATACAGAAGATTGCCAGAAGACCAGAAATGGGGGTCTCACTGAAAGAAATATAATTCCGAAGGTCGAAGACGTATACTAAACTAAAAACGACTGAAATGTAGCTAAAATATACAAAAATATGTTTATCTCCGGCCAAATTCGGTCAAAAACACTACTACCTGAATTATAATGAAAAAACCATTTTGAAAAAATACGCTAGTAAAAATCACGAGAAAAACTTTTTGAAAAAAGCTGGATTAGAAAGGTCACTTTGCGAATCACTCGCTTCGGAGTTTGACGTTTTTGTTTCTGGCTGGCGCGAATAAGAAGAAGTAAAATCCGACGAGCGAAAATGGCTTACTTACAGAAAATTTTCAATACCAAAGAAAAAAATTGGATTCCATATAATGGTCGAAAAACCTAGAAAAATGGATACCACCAGAAGCTAATCACTCTCTACTTCAAAAGAAGAAAAAGTAGTGATGAAATGGACAAACTGTGACAAAACTGGGACAATATATACTTGTAAATATATTTTGCTAACTGAATTTTGTTATGTTATTGTTATTAGTTAAGAGTTATTGTGTAATGATTTGGTTTTTCAGTTTTATTAAAAAGTACACAAGCAATAATCAAAAAGTGCCCAGACAATAGTTTGAAACTGCCCACACAATCATATTAATATCACTAATAACAATACGTTGTTGTACTCAAAATTCATCCAACAACATCGTCCGCTATCGCGGACTCTGTCGTCGGATTAATTTTTCGTACACCAACCCTATATTGTTGTTATTGTGTTATCGATGTTATTATTATTCTTTAAAAAAAAATATTTTTGGATAAAAAATGTCTAATAACTGAATAAAATTGTTGTTAATGATTGAATTTTATTGGTGAATAATATAGGATTTCTATGTGAGTTTTGAAGGCAGAAATATCTATACATAAGAGGCCGGGTAAAGTAACTGAATGAATTTTGTGTAGCAGTGTATATTTAATTGCTGTCCAAAGTATTTTAGCAGTGTCTTTGTTTTCGTCCACATAATTAGAATAGTAGGTATTTTTAGTTATCCCAACTATCGAACTATGTAGATTTTGTTTTTTAGAGAAATTAAGTATGTCAATAGGAGAGCGCGATTTCCTCCATATAGATTCCAGTTTTGGACTATTTTTATTTCACTACGTATGTTGTTATTGAATCACTAGGTCTGTAGGTCGGTTTTTGATTTTCATTAAAGTAAAACTTTCCAGTTTCTGAATTTAAAATATTATATGTAAGATTATTTTTCCATGTCATGGGAAGATTATTTTCACTTATATACACATCGTGAGAATAAATAAAATCAATTTAAAAATAAATCAATAATATTATATCATATTATACTAATAGAAATTTATAAACATGGTCATAATAACATAATAACAATATAAATTTAGTTTGTTCTATTTATATGCATATAACAGCTGAATTCATTTCTAATAATAGATTATTTACACTATATATCGTATTATATACACTTGAATTATTTATACCTACAACTATACTACTAAGGAGTACCTATTAACTCAGAAATCGATTTTTAGCAATATTTATTAATTTGCATATAATTTCGATTAATTTTTTAACATTTTCAAATGAAAAGTCAATGAATTTATACAATATGATTCGTCTTAAATAGCGAGCAGTTTTAATACTGATTCAGTTTAAAATAACTTACTTAATATGCAAATCATTAACAACTAATGAAATTTATTACCAATCCATTTATAAATATAAGTTCTGACAAGTCGTAGTGTTGTCGAGGTGATTGCGTGTTGTATCAGTTGCATCCACAGCCATTGCATTGGCTGTGTAATGTCTGTGGTTGTGGTGACACGCACGCAGTTACCTCGGAACTTGGTATCCAACCCGGCTTTGTTGCACCGACTTGGATTCCAAGTTTTGTTCTTTTTAAATATATGCTAATTCAGTTCCTTATTTACAAATTCAAAGTTTTTAAAATATAATTTATTAAAAATATATTTTAAAAGATATATAAAAAAATTTATAATAACAAATTAAACCATAAAAGTGATAAATTTCAAGAATGTATGTAAATGTTAATAAGTAGAATTTCAATGATAGGATTATAACTGATACCCTCGTATATTGTCCTAGATTTATTTTGAAGAAATAGAGGATTGCTACAAAACCTTCATAACAAATTGTAAATACAGTGTGCTTAGAACGTATCGGAATTTTTGTTTACATATATAGAGCCCATTTCAATAAACCTAAATAATAATTATATAAATGAAATTAATTATTTACTTTACTTAATAATGATGAATATCGAGAATTTGTAGAATTTAACTAACGACCAGACATGTCCTGCAGAATAAGTATGACTCTGGGTAACCGTAACCGAATACAGAATACTGCCCAACACTCTTCATCTGTGCGGCATAATGGAGTCCACTTCATAATCTGGCAGAACACTGTATAAGGGGTTCACAATTCTCGAGATCTTCTCCATCGCCGGAGAGAAGGAAGTCGTTAGTCATCATGCCCGGGTGCAGTAGATAGATGCTCGTCGTCAGCTGACATAGGGCCTAGGTGGTCCTGATGACGCTGTGTATTAAGAACTTGTGACGTTGTCTCTTTCTTTTCTGATAATGAGTATCATAAAATAGTAAATACAATTAAGTAAAATGTATAAAAATGAATGAATTTATAGATTAACTTTAAAACAAACTTTTGCTAAAGACGTGTGTGTCACATGTAGAATCCTTTAGGAATTAAAATATTAGTTTTCTCCTACTGTGGGATTTTGAAAAAATGCCCCTCATAAAGGTTTCAAAAATTATAAAATAAAACTTGCATAATTTATTCCTAAATTCATAACACTTTTTATTAAACCTTACTGGCATTTGAATTTTTTTAATAATTTTGATTTATTTAAAAATAATATATTCTTTTTTAAAAATTGATTGTTTTGGCTAAATTTTGATCCATGTAATGACAGTCTATACATACTAGATTGATTAAAAAAAACCGTTTGTATATATTTTTACTTACTAGGTCCCTAGAACACTATATCTATAATGTTAAAATCAAATTGTAAGGATTACTACATTTTTTATATATGCACCCTTATGTGAATAAACAATTAAAAGGTCTCCTTCCATGTTGAACGTAAAGTCATTTAATATTATGAAATGTTTGAAAACATATAATAGTGAAATGCTCGACTGGGTAACAGTTGAAAGTAGGTAACGATAGTCCAAAGTACGAATTTTCCAAATCTTTTATAGATATGTTAGAAACGAAAACCTGATAGAAAACTGTTGATTTTGATAAAGAAATTGAAATTGAATTAAGAATATTGGAATAAGAAACCTTACAACAATCAACCAGAAATCAAATGTTATGTTTTTCAAAAAATTCGAAGATATTTTGAACCATTATTTGAATTTTTATTCGCTTGCAAAATGTGTAGACAACACATAATTCTCCATCAAACATTCTGCATTCGTGTTGCTCTTTTTAAATTTTTTTTACAAGTTATTGGGATTTTTATGACTAACTAAATAGTGGTTTTACAAAATTATCCACAAAAGTTGCCAAAATTGGAGCACATGGTACTATTGAAGTCAATAACGAAGTATTTCAGTGAAATCCGCTGGCGACTATGAGAATAAAGGTTCAGTGGTCGTCAATTTCAGCGCAGAGTACCACAACTCTGAATTCAAAATAAACGATTTTTGTTTAAAATGGTATTAAGTGTTTGTTAATTCAACACAGACTTCCACACTGCGAGTTCAGAATTAACTGTTCTAGTCTATGATAATGTATTTATAAAATATTATAAAATATTATAATATTATAAAATATTATAAAATATTTATAAATTAAATATAACAATTAGTACGAAGTCATAATTTTGCGGGCATAAATTGTTACATTGCTGCCTGCAAAATTGCATGTGTAATATATTATGAATAGATATAGAAGCATAGATCATAGTACAAAATGAAAAAGAGTTACCTTTGTTTACTATCCCTTTCCATTTCTAATTTCATGTTTCCCTCAATATAACAAATTTTAAGTGATTTTATTTATTACTATTTATTATTTTATTAAATGAAAATTCATTGCTATCCTTTTTTTAATATTGATTTTGGGATATATTTCATCATAAAAGTGGCAAGCTGTTCTTTTTTCATCAAGTTTTTAAATAAACTGCTCAAGTAAATAATAAAATCTTTTATTTATAACGGACATGTAAGTTAGTAATGTGAGATATTTGAAGTACATAATTTAGATTAAACGTGTACGTCATATTAAGAAAACAGCGCTAAAACTTCTTAATAAATAGTAAACACAATAAAAACTGATTCGGAAGGATCGTTACTTCGATGTAATAATATTAAATATAGATGTGCATTAAGTTAAACTCATAATTACTTTCAACAGAAATTTTTTTCTAATTACCATTTGTTACTATTACAAAAAGGGCTTTTAAAAATGTATGATTTATTACAAAATATTTGCATCAATTATTCGTAAATGTGGCTGACCAGGTACCTTGTAAGTTTCTCTATTCCCTGATGCATAATCGTTAGCCGTAGTAAGATATGCATCAATATAAGGTCCAGCATTGTAAGGAGGCAGTCGTGTACCAATTGGAAAGACACTGGATTCGTATGTCGGTATCGCGCGCTTAATGTTATTGAAAGCCCTGTATTGTTTAATTTGATTCCCAGCCATCTGTTCCATCACATGTAGTGTTTCCAAAATGATATCTGTTAAAGGCATATTGAGCCCTGAATAGGCGTCATCATCCATTTTGTCAAATTTGTTCAAGTGGATATTTAGGGGCATCACCAACTCCCTATACACCGGCTCTAATAAATGCCCGGCGAAACGAAATTCCGAAATAATATATTTGAGCGCTTTCAAGCCACAAACCACAGCACTCCTACGTTTGACGTTAAAAACTAACCGAAACGGTTCTATAATAAAAGGCAATGCCGAATATATACTAAAACGATCTGCATGATTGAGAATATTTTCAATTGCTATTTCTGCCATTTCGCAAAATCTTGGCATTTCATCTGACAATCCTTCAACAAGAACAGGAAACAAGGATTGCAAATTAATTTCTTGAATATTCTGCTTCCAAGCAAGTTTCATTGAGATGGTCGAATTGTCCGACTCAAATGGCAGACTACCTGCCAAATATAATTGTCGAAATTTTGAATGTCGCGTTTTTCTTTTATGTTTAAATGTTGCAAGAGCGGGTGGCTTTCCAACGCTGAACATATCCGGATTATTAGCTTTGTAAGTAAATGCATTGTACCGATCATTTTGTTTTATGCGCATTCGAGGGGTAACATATGTTTTTGTTGCCTTCATAGGTCGCAGATACATCGGTAAATGCTTCATTAACGTCATCTTGAAGCACAAGAAGCAAAAGTTTTTATTGAATACTTCGTTTAAAGAATACTGAAAAGGAGGCCTCGTTAGAAATATAACTTTAAATGAAACACTGCATAAAATGAATATCAGATCAACTTTAAATCTCGATATTAAGCAGTGATATAAAGTCTATGAATTAAAATTAAAAATAAATCGGAAAAAATATAGAAATATTATTGTCATCGATTTTATTTATAAATTGAAGTTTTAGTTATCGGACTTTTTCTATCTTTTATTAATGATATGGAGTTTTTAAAATATCTATAGTACATTTTTCTCACATCTCTTGTGTATTCAAATTTATTGTATTATTTTTGAAGTACGCCAACTAAAAATCAATTTTATGATTTAAAATAATTCTTGATTTATTGATGAATCCTTACCACCGTACTTTAAATAAAGGATAATTTGCTTAAGATTATAGATTTTTAAAGTACATCAATAAATCACATAGTTTAGTATAGTACATTTTGCTTCCATCGATGGTGGTAATCAAAAGCAATTATTGTAATATAATTTTTATTTGTTAAATGGCATAAAGTAATATCATGGAACATTATGGTATTCAAGTCATAGACTAACTTATTAATTAGTTTATGAATCAAGTTCAAACTGGAGTTAACCATTAATAGAAATTTATATTGAAAGTACAATTGTTATTGTTGTGGATAGCAGGAAGCGAATGACGTTGCTTTTTTGGAAAGTCGCCCACGACTTTCGCTTACGCTCAGCATACTTTATAGCTGCTTCAGATCATAGTTTTTGAAAGTACATCAATAAATAACGTAGTTTAGTATATATTATTACAAATTCATTAGTAATGATCAGAAATAATTTTTGTGTTTTATGTTTGTTGTATAATGTTTTTTTTGTTTTAAGTTCGTTGTAGGATGTTTGCTGTTTGCTGATTGTTGTATGATGTTTGTTGTTTCATGTTCGTTGTATGATGTTGGCGTTTTGATGTTCGTTGTATGAAGTTCGATAGTTATAAGTTCGTTAGTTGTTAGTTATTTCTTATTTTTTGTTTTTGTTTGTTAGTTTTTGACTGATTTCATATTTTTGGACCACAAAATGGGCAAATTTAACAAAGTTAAAAGAATAGAGTAAGGAGTATACTCCTTACTCTATAATGGTTAAAAGAATGTATCAATAAAAGAAGAGAAAAGGATCAAGTATCGACTCTACACCCCACTATTAGTCATACAACTTACTAATAGGCGAAATATATTTATCAAGTAGTAATTTTTGTTAATTATCAATAAAACAGTAACACAATAAGAAGAAAAATGTTAAAATATTTAGTTCTACAAGAAATAGATAGGTTATTATATAATAATATTTTGAGTGTACATTTTTTATCAGCTTTTATTGTAAGCTTATTGTAAACAAAGATCGCTCCCGCACCTTTACTAGATACAAATTTTCGTACTTTTACATGTTAAATTTCCGTGCACCTTTACGAGTTAAATTATCATTCAATAGGAGTCCAGTTAATTCAAAGTTAAAATTAATCCCACACCCTTCTAGATAGTAAATATTGAGCCAATGAAAATGTAATGTTGCACCCTACCATAGTAAATTTTCGATCAATCTGATTGAAGTAACTATAATTTAGGCGAGTGTATATCATATAGTCGAATGATCATATGTTCATATGGTCGAAAAGGAAAATTGTTCATATGATCGAATCGTCATTTAACCGAATGTTCACATATCCGAATGTTCATATAGTTGAATTATTATATCGTCGAATGTTCATATGATCGAATTATTATATAGTCGAATTGTTATATGATCGAATGTTCATATG
>JAUZNC010059344.1:0-10234 GCA_034780395.1 Vannuccia rotundouncinata
ACTAATAATATTGAATTTTTGCCAGGATCGACAGAAACCGATACTAAGTAACAACAATCAGCTAGATTACCAATCTATTTAAACTTAAACAAAAGTATATCTATGAGATTTTGTATAAAGTCAATCGATTAGTAAACTTGAAATAGTATAAATTTTAATCGTGATCAACATTCATGGTCGTATAATTAGATTTCCTATCTACAAAATTATAATTCAATATCTTTGACTTAAAATCGATGCATGTATTCATTCATTTGATTATTATTTTAAATTTATTAATTTGAAACATCTATGTCAATGTTGCTTAAAAAATTCATAATTGGAAATTTTCATTTCACGCCCGGAATTTTAAATTAAAGCAAATAGCAAAAACTTTTATTTTTTTAAAAATATTTAATATATAAAGAGACATATTTTGTCTCTATAATAAACTGTTTTAAAAAAGGTTTCAGGTATTATCGTTAGAGCTTATTTAAACTATTATTGTTTCACATTTAAGTTCTTATGTTTTTCAATCATAGTTCGTTCAATGTATTATAATATCAATTTTAAAATGGTTAGTATTGAATGGTATATAGGCTGCATATACTGCAGGTATTAATAAAATGTAGGTGAACATAGATAGACACATTTTCTTTTGAATTTAAAATTTTGTCGAGGTGTTGTGAATATCTGTCAACAGCCTAGATATAGAGAGGAGACACCGAGATATACTAACTTAATGTCAACTCACTTTTAACATGCAAAGGTGTTGCTCTCTATGAAATCTATTCATCTGTTTGTCTTTTCAATAACAGAGAATCACAATCCATGCAATATACATAAAGGGAGTTGTGATAAAGAGATAGGTGAGCATCTAATGTACAGGCCCAATTGCTTCTCTTTAAATAGTTGGCTGCCGGCGACGTGAAAGTGGCAAATGTTTGTTAATTGTCACAAATATCGTATCATCGAGAGATAAATAAACACAATAGCGTCCTCTTCGTATCTCTATCATTTTGCTTTTATGCCTACATTCGAAATATGCAAACATTTTAGATGTCTCTATTTTTTACATAAGCTCGCAATCTCGATAAAATATAGACCCAAAGTTGCTGTTATAGTTTTTGGCTTTTGACGATTGTTGAATTGGCTCGTTATATCCTGTCACTGAATTGCTGATGAACTGCACGGCCCTCATATAGTCGTATAAGCCACAAATGACCATTATGTACAGCTGTCTATATGCCTGCTTGATTATTGATCAGAGATAAGATATAATCCTGCCGGATTATAGGATATACGATATAATAACTGGGCTGGAAACCATTCAGCAGTTTATTTTCAAATCCCATAAATGGGTCATTTAATTTCTATAACGGTTTCTGAGGCGGTCATAATATGCTGGACTATTATATATATAGATGGAAATACTGTCCAAAAAATGTTGATTATATCGATGATATTTATTTCATGTAATTCTTTTTATTCAATTATACTACTTCTCTATACAATCTCGAAGTAGGTATATAAAGAGTGGCTTTCGCTTTAATCTTTGATCTTTTCCTTTTCCCTATTTATTTATTTTATATAACGTCATACAGTTACAATTTATGTATTTACTAAACGCATATTTCAACAAATTTTCCCTTCCGCCAAATAAATAAAAGCATCCATGCACGGTTTGATCAACATGTAAAAGTTAATGATATTATTATAGCACCCAACTTTGATCCAAACAACTTTCGCCACCTCTACCCTTTTTAATAAGAAATTAATAGACATTATTCGTCGTCAGGGCTACGCAATTTTTCACTCAATTGAGCAGAGTGAAGCGAGCTGTGTAATTGGAAAGTTTTCACCCTCGAAGCATATGTACGGAGATCTGGATTGTAGTTTCTATAAAGTGGCTCAGTGGCCAATAAATTTGGCCTTGTCCGTCATCAACACAGTTAAACATGACACTTAGCTTGACAACCTTCAACTCTATCTGTCTCTCTCTCCTTCTCACTAGCTCTGTCTCTCTCTTGAAAAAGATCAAAGATCGTGCCGCTTTTGGCTTGGAACACTTCAAATAATTAAACCTTATTCATTCTTTATATGACTTGTATATGGCAGCAAAGTGCCCAATATAAAAGCTTCAATATGGCTCAAGACCTTCGGATACTTTAGGCTCACATAAATTTCACACGTATATATACAGAGAGAAGAAGAGCTATATTAAGGTGATCTCATTGCGACCAGAACACCTATAAATGTACAATCAAAGCAACGTTGTGTGCACGCGGAGTTTTTATTTATCATATCAGGAATATGGTTCATAACGCAGAGCACATGAGACTAACGACAACTTTATAATAGGTCGCAAGTTTATAGTTGAATGTAATAATATTGTGCCCGCTATAATTCTGCATTAGAAAGTTTCACTAATTATAAGAATAATACATTTAATAAATACTATCTATCCTTTATAAGACTCGTTTTCATTTGAGGTTTATAATAAGTTTGGAAAATATTTATCAAAATAATATCTTATATACGTCTTACATGGCGGACATTTGGCCGCATTTTACTTCTATTTTTATTATTTATGCAAGAGATAACGACTATATTAAATTATATTTCAAAAATGTATAATGCTGTTTTATCGTCGCACGGCCTTGAGCTAATAAAGATATGGGCCAAATGCAACTGACCCAAATATATCACCGAATTTAAAAGTATATTATATTTACTCCAAAGTTATATTGACCATACAACAATGCACCAATGATCTGGAAGTTTAACAACATTCCATGTATTAAAAACATAAGTTATATAAATCATCATTGGTATAATATTATGCGCATGTATAGCGAATTAATTACAATTATCAAATTAGATTATTATAATTTTTACAATTGAGAAGAAGTATTGATTATATTATTAACTTCAAAGAGTACCCGCCGCCTTTATGTGTAGCAACAAGGTCACACGGCACCTTCGACCATCGCTCCCATTTATATATAATTATGCAATATCCATATGTTGTCATATTTTATATTTATCGCTTACATAACCAGGATTTCTTTAATTATAAAATATGTGTTTCGCTTGAGGGGTTATTGAATTAATTTAGTGAAAATATAAATGGATTTATTTTTTAAGTGTGATATGCCTTACTTATAATATTGTTTGCATGTATTATTTATTTATTGGTAGACATTTTAGTTATTAATTGTGCACAATATTATCTAAATGTGTATATGGTTCAGTTTTATTAATAATTTGGTATTTTATTATTTTAGCTTATCTAAATAATATTATTCCATATTCATCGAATGTTTACAGTATTATTTTATTATTTTATAAAAATAAATAATTAATAAGAATCAATAATTATATAAATGCATACATGAGGGCACTTCTAGAATTTTACCAATATCCATAATATATGCAAAACATATTAAACTGAATGAATAATTAATGACTACATATTATTATGGCTTCTGTGTTGAGACATTTTATCGGTCGGCGCCTCTTTACCGCAGTGAGCGTGGACTTTATAGATAAAGAATGGAATGAAAGTCTATTTTACGCGCTTGATTGCATCATATTATGCTTACTGTTTTAACCTTAAAGATATAATAGTTTAAGAGTATCATTTCGAGTCCTGGCTCATTTGTTTCCTGACTTTGAACTCCACCTACAGGAATCGTGGAGATTATCCCTTATATGGTACACATATTGCACTATATATGTGCAGAATTAGAACAGGGGTGTCGCATATTATACTTCATAATAAACATGTTGACTTGAACCCATTGATTCAACTATTTAACTGCAGAGGACGCTCGCAAAATGACTTTAATAATCTCGCTCTTGATATCGTCTTGTATAGTGGAAACATAACGGCAGCTCCATACGTAACTTATGCCTGTGCGCGCGGTGAGATCAAAGGAATAAATAAAGTCGGCATATAATACCATTATACAAGTATGGAGGAATCCACTGCTAAACTCTTGGATGCATGGTGCTCGCTCGTATTCTTAGGAATCATATACTGGCCAATGAATCGGGTGGAGTGTGACCCCCTTCAACCATAAACTCCAAATCAACCACATAATAAACCCTCTTTCCTCACAGTTTTCTATGATCTGTGTCGGCTTTATTATTACCAATTTAGTTATGGCATTGTATGGAGGACTATACTTACTATTTGGCTTTAATCGTGTATATATTTAAATGATGGTTTTAGTGTATGGTTGTATTTCCTATAAATACTGTTACCTTGCGTTCGGTATTATTATAGTCCTTCGTGGGTGAAAGGGTCACCCCGCATACAGGAGCAAATCACAAATGAGCATTTGATGTTACGAAGGAGAGTGATGAGAGGTCCACACAAAGTCGACTGTAACTGGACGACCGAACGATGAGGTCATGAGATACTTTTCGGTCATGCGCGAACCGTACAGATATCAAAAATAAACATCACAGCTCTATCACCGGAGAGTTCATATTCAAGTCTTTTGTCAATTTGTTACCGGACAACTTCAAAGCGATAATTATATCCTGAAACGATTTTGTGATTGGCCAAACTTCCTGTCTTGCCAATTCTTCCTCTTCTTCTCTATCAAAGAAGCTTTCAGCATTGTTTTATGCTAGAGTCGTCTAGAGATCAAGAGAATTCACCGCCTTGACGTGATTACAACTTTTATTTCTCTCTCTCTCGCGCGCTGTACTGTCTCTCTCACCACTCAAGTATATATTATACATAATTATAACTAACTGCCGTGCACCAATACCTCAGCACCTCCTGCGCGTCACACATTTGACTATATACGTATTTATGTGACACAATCCTTCAGCCGTAACATTCAACCAACTTGGACAACCGTTTCTGGATTTATAATATACATGACGTTGTCTTGACACTCCTTTTTCTGTGATCCGAACCGCTAAGTTTCATCCTTTTCACATACAGGAAAGCTTCCTTAAGGAAGGAGAAAAGAGGCAATGCGTTTCGATTCTGGATTCCAGGATCACGATTTGCAGTTCCATATCAAAGGTATTGTTTCATTACTTTATAAAGATAAACTTTCTTTCTCAAACTTTGGCAGAAGAAATTCCTTTGATCAACTTTATAAATTCCAGATCTGTAATACGAAATAAGTTTGTCTGATGTTAAGAATAATAAAGCAGGCTCCTTTACCGTAAATAAATATTATTTTTTAATGATTATTGAATTATAGAGAATACATTTTGTCTGCGTGCAGCAGCACCAATTTGATATAATTTTCTTTATGAAGCTGCTGCAGGGCTTTCATATTTTGTGGTCTTATGATATTGACTCCGCCTTTGACGTTAATATAGTTTAGTGGATCATTCACTCACATAGCTCGTGATTACAATGCGGGAATTCCTTTACAAATTATAGACTATACAGCCTCTTATATTTATGAGAATGTTATTTACTGAATTGGGATTCAATAACTTCATGACTGTGTATTCCCTGCTACTTGGAATGTGGATAACTTTCGATAGTTATTATACAAAAATAAAACCAACGTTTTGTAGGATAAATAAGAATACTTGTATTATTACAGTTATAAATTCATGCCGTATATACTCTTTAACAGAATAATCAGACATGCACAATTTCAATGATAAACAGTCGTTATCCGAATTGAATGCATCGATCACTTAATATCTATGGATAAATGTGACACTGTTGGTAATAAAACACAAGCGATTACTAAATCGACGCCAACTTTGCTATTACAGTACTTATAGTATTTTAACGCCAAATATATACTAATAAATCATTAGATTAGACCTTATTATAACCTTTATTTGTAACATACAATGCACGATTGTATAACATGACGGTAATATTATGAAAGAATAGAAAGGTATGTTTTATAACCTGAAAGTCGTTCTCCATAATATCAAGATGGTATATGCACAATTATTGCACAAAGTCTACTATTGGCAATTGTATCTTTTGGCACTTTGACATCTTAAATAAGCAAAGAACTTCAGACAGCTAGGCGTGGTCATATATACAGATATTTTATTATGACTGGCGGTATCCATTAGAACACCTATCTTCAATATTATCTTTGAAGAAGCTGTCATCTTTGGGTAGTCCCGGCTTGCACACTATTTAAAGCTTTGCATGCTCTCATCATTCTCTAGCCAGGCTTGATTGAGCACTGCACTGCACTGCACTGGGCCGAGAAAGGGTGGCTAGCCGGCACGATTAATTCTTTGGAGCTCAATAGCTCTTCAACTTTTATTTAAGATCAGTTAGTCAGGTTGTTCCTCAGCGCTCCGCCTTGCACCTTGTCAAACGGGGGTATTATGTGCATTTGTCTTGTAAGAATCAGAGCCGCCGACTGACTTCAAGCTGTCAACCGCTGTTCAATTAGTCTGAATGTATTGCTAGTCTTGTCAACTCTGCGCATCAATCATGAATGCATGCATGCACCCCTCAACACTATCAATGATGCATATCAAACATCGCTTTACGGCGACAGCACTTAAAGTGTGCAGATCCATTGTTTGATGTGTAGCCGGTCCAATTTCTAAATACTAAGTCCAATACTCACTGAATTAAACGATGTTTGAACAATATTATGATGTTTGAATTTGAATATTAAAATATGTTCATCAATATAGTATTTAAATTTGAATATTAAATTGTTATCAATATAATATTTTTATTTTAATATTAAAATATGTTCATCAATAGAATATTTAAATTTAAATTTGAATATTAAATGTTCATCAACAGAATATTTGAATTTAAATATTTGGGTTATTGATTTTTCAGGCGAACATTTTGAGTTATCTTCCTTAGCAACATGCTGTGTTATTGGTAACATATAATATAATTAAAAGTTTATATTATACAAAGGTGCTCAATTGGCTCTTAATATCTTATTGTGAGGATAAATATCCTTGAATAAACTTTGAATAACGACAAATAATTGAAATGGAAGTTACGATTGTCAAGGGTATCGTTTTATGTCCTCCTAAATTCCTCCTCCTCTTGACCTCGCAGATATGAAGACATCTCCCGGCTTCTGTGACAACGTGATGCTCGGACCCGCCTCCAACTCACGGCCGAAGTTCTCCCTCGGCATGCGACAACTCGGCGAGTTTTGGGACAGTCGAGAATTCGCGGCTCTCAAACAGCGCACGAACGAGCTGCGGGCCCACCTCACCATCCGGAACAGCCCCTCTGTGTTCTCCTTCAACACGGGCGCTGGTCAGAACCTGCCCCTGCCGCCCATCTCCGTGCTCTCCCCGCTGGGCATCCCCACCGTCCACTTTCCCGTCTCTCCGGAGCAACAACGCCTCCACCAGAGGATCCACCAGCCCGCCTCCCCCTTCCTGCTGCCCGCCATGACCCCCCAGGCTAAGGGCAGCCCCCCGGGCCGCAGTCAAGGCCAGCGCAAGTGTCAGAAGTGTACCTGCCCCAACTGCTTCAGCGGCAAGAACAGCCGAGCCAGCCTGACCGCCTCCACCGTCGACGGCGGCCGCCTGCCCCGCAAGGTGCACATCTGCCACATCTGCCGCAAGACCTACGGCAAGACGAGCCACCTGAAGGCCCACCTCCGCTGGCACAACAACGAGCGGCCCTTCCAATGCACCTACATGTACTGCCGCAAGGCCTTCACACGCTCGGACGAACTGCAGCGCCACATGCGCACCCACACCGGCGAGAAGAGGTTCGCCTGCCTCGTCTGCAGCAAGCGCTTCATGCGCAGTGACCACCTCAGCAAGCACAAGAGGACCCACGAGAACCGCGACCTGCACCAGCGCTCCGCCCACGTCAGCCAGGAGATGGACGAGGAGATCGACGTGGTGGGCGGCGTGTCGGAGGAACTGCCCGCGGCCGTGCTGGACTGCTGCAGCAGTGAGTGCAGCCCGGGACCGCTGGAAGACTCCTTCTCCACCGACGATAATGACAATGATATCTCCCTCATTCAGCAACACAAACCGCCCCTCACTGTTCCATATTAGATCACTGCTCCTCTTTCTTTCTTTCTCTCTCTCTCTCCTTTCTATCTCTCCTTTCTCTCTCTATAATATCATCTTTATTGTGGCAACAGATCTTGAATACTTTAATGTAGCAGCCTGAATCCTAATATTGTCATGTAAATATTCCAACTTCCGCACTCTCTGTACATACACACTTGAAATGGACAATTTCTAACCGGAACACTGCTTCTATAGTTGTCTTTATTCATTAATTATTGTATTTTTACTTTCTTCATGACCATATAATATACTTTGTACACAAAAGACAAGAGTGATACAAAAGTTGTTACTATCGCATACAGTCTTATTTATAGTCTGGATATCATGTGTATATATTTTGTTTTGTGCAGAGGCTGTGACTTATTTCATTATATTCCTAACATGAATATTTATTTAGTTTTATTTCGTGTTATATTAGCTAATATTAAATGCCATTTACCAAATGTACATAATATTTATCCAATTGGAGAAACCCTTTAATAGAAATTTTGAATTTTACTCGAAGTCTTTTTTTCTGAATAATATATTCATTTAATATTTGGAAGAATCCTTTCATTTAAAGTATTATTATTTCTTATAATTTGGGTCATTTAAAAAATATCAATAAAAAAATAAATTGATTTTAGTTTTTGATTATAATTCTACTCTTTTAACAAAAATTCTTTGCTATATAAAGACCGCGGAAGGAAATTTTCATGGGGGGGCACTAAAATACGATTTTCCTAAAAGTATAAATTTAATTTGCACGTCAATATTATTTAATTACTTGGCATATGTTTCATTCGAAATATTTGTTGCAAAATAAATATTTACATTAACTGACAAAAAAGATCACTCATTTAATATATGCGTATTGTATATTTGTCTAGTAGTGTACGATTAGTACATCAGATTACCTTTTGTAGAGATGTGTATAAAAAGTACCAAATTGTGCTTTTTTGTGATTGATCATTGTTACTTACAAAATTGTACAAAACGCAAATCCAAGCGATCTGTGCTACCTTGTCGTGTAGTGTAATACATTCAATACTGATAAATAGAGTTAAAACATTTTTGACCGACGTCGGGCTGCTGAGCAAGTTCTTTAATTCTACAGTTTCGATGTGCATATTTAGAAGATTATAAATAGTAATGAAGTCGAATATCGCAATGCTCGTCAGACTTCGATACAATTTCAAAACAATATCTAAATTATAATAAAAAAGTTTTGCGTTCTTAATATAGGGACATCATATATTCCAAACTAATTAATTCTATAAGGCCCAATTTATAATATTTAGACATTTTGTTGTTTTTTCCTATATAGAATTTTAGTATTTCACATGTCGAATAAAAGTTACAATATTTAGTTTTAATATACTAAACTTTTCTTAATTTTTAGATTTTAATTTTATATTTACGAATATTTAATTCTGAGGTGTAACCTTATTTTAATTATTAGCTATTGTATATTAACTAAAATGAAATATTTTGTTTGTCATGAATTTGTCCGTTGTTACCTCGATATAGAAACTATTATAATTACAATCTTGAAATAAATTGTTAGAGAATTATTCCAGTGGTTATAATATATGAGGTCATAAGAAATCTGTTGCTGAGCCCATGAATTTTGAGTTCTAAAAGGCAAAATGGATGCATTGAGATATAATTAGCAGTCTCTGTCTTGACACTTGACTGTGCTTGAGTGCCTTATCGACGATGACTTTATTGTTCCAACCGTCATTGATGGCACAAGTCAGATACTAAATACTGAGAGCTTTCAACGAAGATGTAGAGGTTTTTCAGTGCCAACGGTAAATATCTCAATATTATGAAGTGAGCAGTGCTTATAACAGTTCTAAAATATAATTTACATACCCGTGCATATATACAAAAAGTTGCAAAATTGGTAATCCACAGTGATTGTCAGTTGCTGCAACCTGCAACCTCTATATAATAATATGTAATCTTCCTCTGTCAGAAATTGTTGCTGGCCTTGTTTTATATTCTGACATTATATTGAATATTGCTTGATATTATAATCAATTACTGCCAATCTCACTCAAGAAATAAAAAATGTTGCGTTAATAATATTATATAACAAGGCAGAATTTATTGTTGAGAATTTTAAAATATATAGCTACATTATATATATATAAATAAATACATTTGTATAGAATAGAATAGAATAGAATAGAATAGAATAGAATAGAATAGAATAGAATAGAATAGAATAGAATAGAATAGA
>JAUZNC010059345.1:0-10233 GCA_034780395.1 Vannuccia rotundouncinata
AGTTCATGTCTCAAATCCGTGGAGTACACTTCCTCGTGAGAGAAGTGGACAAAGAGGAGCTCTGTCATCCGGAGTGTGAACCAGACAAAGAGTTTAAAATAGTTAATCAAGGAATAATGATTGAGAAGGTATGTTCGAGTAAAGACATGAAACAGCAAAATTTTAAATGAATCGTGAGTCACTGAAGTTATATTCGTAAACATTTAAAAGAAGAAAAGAAATTGTTTGGAAATAAATTAAATTAGTTCATCAGATAATGACGGAAAGTGGGATAGATGGACTGGATAAAAATATAATTGAAATAAATTACAATATTTGCAAAAATCAAAACACTCTTTGCATAAAATTAAACGCATCGGATATATTTGATTAAATTAAATCAAAACCAATGATTAACAGACGTATCGAGTAGAAGGTTAAGAAAAAGATAAAAATAAAAGTATGTCGATGTAGTTTCGTGTGTACGGTTGATTTTACGATTAATTGATGAATTATGACAAGTTCTTTTCATTTTCTGCTCGTTTGGCAAGAATAGTGATTGTGAAATGTTGGAAGAAAATTATGTTTACAAGGTAAAATGGCGGAATGAGAGTTGCAATAATTAATGGATTTGGAACGTTTTGAATTGAAGACTTGTGGCAAATTCAAATATTAATGTTATTCTCAATCAGTCATGGTTTTCAGATATATAATCCAACTATACAATTCATATTTTATAATCCAACAACATAATTCTAAAGTCAACCGTACACACGAAACGGTATATGGACAGTGAGACTAAAAGTATTTTATTGTTTTGATTTTATTTAACGAAATATTATCTAAATATTCTACTCAATTTATGAACTCACTTATCAGAGCTTTTGAATAATTGTTTTCATCACAGATAAAGAAAGATATGATGGCTGCAAAACTGACGGAAACTGAGACAACAGAAGAAGACAGCAAATTCCCTGTACTCTTCGGTATGTTGGGCTCAGGAGGGGTCTTCCTAAGACTCAACAAGGACGGCACAGCCTCTATGACTGGAGGAGTTGGACTGGCAGGGAAAACCTTTCTTGGACTGGCTAGATGTTTGGTAGGGACAGCGGTGAGTCTTTGAGTCATAAAGATTCTTTTTCAAGCTTTACCAAAATAATCTTAATCCCTTATAATCGACAGAAATATCCAGAAATTTGTGATCTTGCACGAAAAGGAAAACGCAATAATGTGGACACAGAAGTCTGGGAAATTTTGAAAGATGACGCCAACTCTCCATATGGACGATATCCAGCTGATCTTGCCCTCTTCCCCTTTGGAAAAGCAGTTGATCGGGATCAGGGACTAGAAACCTTTGCAAAAGAGGATGTAGCTGCGTCGTTAGTCGCTATGACTGCACTCAGTGTTCTGATGTCGGGAATGACAATGGCTGGATCTCTGAAGATATCCGAAGTAAGCAGGACATTCCATAAACATTTCGTACTGATTCAGAGAAATCATGAAATCAGAAATCTATTATTATTTGGCTTGATTGTGTGTGTTTTTCACTTTCTATTTCAGGTCTACTTGGGCGGCAATATGATGCAAGATGAAGTTTTCCGCAAAGAAGGCGTTACATTTAAGCAATTTACGGCTGGTTTTGGTCCTGAAATGAACTAAAAATGCTTTAAAATAATCGTTTTATGACCAATTTTAGATCAAAAGCTAAATAAATTTACATGTTTAATTCGTTTTATTCAAATTCAGGCCATTTCTAATGTATATTGAAAAAATTATCAAAATCGGTTGAAGTTTAGGAGTAGTTATTGGGTGAAGAAGAAGAAGAATTACGATAAATGGTGATTTTTGAAAGTCTATAACTAAAGATCTATAAAATATTTCAACTTGAAATTTGGAATACTGATAGAGTTGCGACGGAGCTATCCAACGCATACAAATTTATGTCGACACCTCTTACAGATTTTTTATGATGACTATGTCAAAAATGCCTAGTTTGTGCTTATCCTATAATACATACAGTGCGCGTAGGTTGCCCTCAAGTTCTTAAACATTATGCTAACAACCAACTACCCTTCGTTTAAATATCTTTATGAATTATTACAAAATATAAAACTTCGAATACCTCTATTTTAAATGTACTCTTCATTTTATTATGTGAGTGCTGTGAAGATTTGAGAAATGAGAATCTTGATAAATTTTTGTAACAATTATTATAAACAATAAAAAATACAAATCAAAGGAGATTAACTCTTTACAAAACTATATATATGTGTCATAAACATATATATATATGTTATAAATGCTATTCTAAAAATCAGTCATACTCCTCATTAAATAAAATAATCATTTATTTGAGTACCAAAAGACATCCTAAATAATTTTGTCATTTTGAAATGTATTTTTATGTTTGTATAATATGTTAAAGTTTCTATTTTTTAAGAATTCGCCTTAGTTCCGTGGCAAGCTTTCTTGATGGACGATTGCACTAATTGTTTATTTAACGGAATAGTTAAATTTTCAAATATTCAAGAAACACATTTTTATGTCTATTATAAAATGTTCTCGTTTCATGACAGAAGATTACAATTTTTGCTTGTAATATCACATATTTATATTTCCATTTATTTATTTTAGGTATTTAAAAATTTCCGATCACTAAAAATTCGCCTGGCACAGCTGCTAGCCAGGGACGAGGTAATTATTTCGGTCCGAGCCTGGGCTCGAACCCGCTACCTTCTAATCGGCAGTCAGACAGACACACTACCATCTGGGCCACCGATCATGGTAGACTTATTATAATTATACAATCATTGCAAATTATCTTTTTCTCAGTTTATCCAGTATAATTTAATTTCAGATAATTTCTATATTTTTAAAAATTATTTTTAAGAGACATTTAAATCGGGTGGTGTGCTCAACACCAATGGAAAAGGACACATATTTCCAACTGTGAAGCTGGCCTTTCGAAATTTTGAGGAGCTGTGAGAAAATGGTTGAGTTCATGGTAAGTATTATTTATGCATTGCTTGTCTTAATTTGTAACAGATATTTATATAACAATTTTCAATAATTTAGTAATATATTAAAAATATATTTAATTGAATATTTATACTTCTTTATAACTAAGTAAATGTCTTAAATGTTGGTTTATGTTTTAATTAAATTGTAAAGAAAGTCTTCGAGATTGTTAAATGTGTAAAAATATATATGTAAATGACATTTTCATGCATTTCTCTTAATTCAGAGGCAGTAAAAAAATCCTTCAAAGTCTTCGATAGAGAAATTAAGGAAGTTATTGCCAACATACGCGAAGAAAAAGGATGTTTGTTGGTACAGGTATCGTTCTTGCGGAAAGAAAGTTATTTTTAGTAAATGTAACAAATACTGTCTGACCTATCTTATGTGTACTATTTTAAAAACAAAAGTTTTATAGTAATTCGAATCTTTAAAAAAAATCAATAAATGAATGTACTTACAAGAAAAGGCAAATAGTTATTATTATTTGTTGCACTTAAAACACATTAATTGCATTTGTATACTCAATTTTTAAAATCAATTTTACTTAGTTTTTAATAATATGTATGTTTATAAATAGTTCATTCTAAAATTAAAAAAAGAATTATAAATATTTTGTAATGTTATTCTAATCTTTTAATAACTAAATAAAATATTGATCTACATATGTATTTTTTTCCAATACTACTAAATAAGTTATTTTTAGTAATATACGTAAGGATTTATATATTTTATACAATAACATTTAATAATCTTAAATTAGTTTTTTAAACAGTCTCATGAGCCAATTATATCATTTCTATCGATCATGTGGGAACTGTCCCCATAATATGTTCCAACAAGAGTGTGAGTCCCCACAAGAGAGAACTGATTACCATAAAAGGTCCCATAAGATATATTTCATGGAGACAGTAGCGAAGAAGCTGATTATGGGAGTGGTATCATTATTAATATTAGAAGTACACCATCTCAATTTTATTTTGCAGTACAAACACCCCACATTTAGCATTGAAGAGAATTTTGAAGTCACAGTTAATATAAAAACTTATAAATTGTCAAATAACGTCCAAATGTTCCTGAAAAAAATTCAGCATCTGTTCGACAAGTCTCGTACATTCTTTCCTATATACTCCTGGTCCAGACAATATGCGCATTTGGCTTCGAAGAACCGCATTAATAAAATTGTTCAACTGAGACAATATTCCCCAGCTGAGAATAAATGGATTGTGGCAACGATAATTTGTAATTGTCCCATACAGAAATCGATCAAGATCTGATCTGGGACCTGTACAACCTGGGCCTCCAATTACCAGTTCTGATCTTTATTGGAATGATGCTCTTTAAATTTACATTTTACATTAAAAAAAGTATTTTTCTGTCTATCTAACTCTATCCAAGCTTTAGAATCATTTCCTGAAGTAGGTACTTCGTTTTCACCCTGTATATCGTAAGAAGTGTCAAAATATCGGAGGCTTTCTCCTTTGTGGGAGTAGGGGTGTTCGTTAAAAGACTAAATGGTCTAAATCAGGAGAAATACAAGTTGCTTTCAAAAAGGGTTATCAGTTCTGAATTGCACACAAACAGCACCAAACAACTAATTCGAAAATGATGGACTACACTGTCTCATTATTTGAGTCATACTTATCTTATACTGTGTAACAAATTAGAACCTTTAGGTATTTATACAAATTCTTTTTCCGTGTTTTCGTTGTCGGTCTCCTATCAGCGCATTTTCACAAGACACCCATTGTTGACCTGGTTTGCACATTGTTTTATCGATTCTCATTTGATTTATGTTTTTTGTTTCTTGTTTCTTCTTTTTATTATCTTTTTATCACATATTCTGATCGAATTGGTAATAGGACTAAAAGTCTGAACATATCAAAAATAATGTTTACAATTACACATTTAATAGGGGGGGGGGTTAATAGTTCATTAAATATAAAAATATTCTTAACATAACTAATTATAATAAAACTCAATAAATTATTAATATTCGTTAAAAAACCTTTTCAAACTATTAATTATAAATTTTCATTACAGACGTAAATATTAAAATTTTGAAATGATTCCTTGTGAGATTTTACAATTAAAATCCAAAGTGAAAGCCGCACTTTTATTAAAGTTACGAAAATAAATACAATCACTTCAGATATCTAAATTTAGTTCAAAACGGATAAATTTAAAATATTTAACTTTAAAAATTGTAGTTATTATATGAATAAAAACCATGATTTAAAATTTTATCATGTGTAATATATATCAAGTGTTTTACAACATAAATTAAGACATTTATTAAATGGATCAATTAGTAAAAATGTCTATAGACATAGATTTTTAGTGACTCACATCTTAATAAATGATAATATTACTTTAACTATATTGAAATCAATCGCAGTTTATTGAAATGTATACCATACAAAATGTAAAACCGTAAATTAGAATAGAGGGAACAAGGTAAGACTTTATATTATTCTAGAGTGGTTTAAGAACATGCATTTCCTCTCCTGGAGTACTCAACATGGCGCCTATCGCTCCAGTATGGCCGGTTTTGATGAAGTGGGTCTGCATATTGGTCCCTTGGAACAGATCTTTAGCTTCTGCGAACTCCTTTTGGAAGACTTCGTCTTGGAGCAAATTCCCTCCAAAGTAGATCTGAAATTATGGAGGCAAGTAAAACTTTACACCAGTTTTAAATATTTACCTAGATCTTAAACCAAAGATATTTCAGCGCTGAAGAAAAACGTACGTCAATTACTCTAACTTAATTGAAAACAAATTAACGAATTTCAATTCTAGAATATCTTATTTGATTATTCAAATTGTACTTCAATAAGTGAACCATACATGATGTCGGAGTTGAATTTCGATAAAGTAAAGATATTATATCGGCTTTTGATATACCAATTAATATATTTAATTAATTTATAAAGTAAAATATTCGTTGCATATTGAATCATGGGACTCGATAAAGTAACAAAGGTTCTATAAATTACTTTAGAGATCTTCTGCGATCCTGCAATCATAAAGGCCGACGTTAATAAATTGAGCACAGTCATGCCAATTAAAGATAGAGCTAAGTCCTCTTTAGCGAAGGTTTCGAGTCCCTGATCATGATCAACAGCCTTTCCAAAGGGGAAGATTGGAAGGTCCCTTGGAAATTGTCCATAAGGAGAGTTATCGTCGTCTAAGAGAACTTCCCAAACTTCGGTGTCGACGTTATTTCGACTTCCTTTTCGTGCGAGATCGCAAATTTCTGGATATTTCTGTTGATGATATTTGTATGGTCAGTATGAGTAACTAATCAATATGACAAAATCAAGTTTTTGTTATCATTAAAATAACCAAAATAAAACAATACATAGATCTATAAATAATGAAAAATTGTTCAAAATATAATTGTAAATTTCTAAAAATTAAACGTTGTTAATTAAACATTTGTTTTACTGTTATAAAATTTATAAAAATTTTCAAATTTTAAATGTAATAAATATTTAAATATTAAAAAAATTTATAAAATTAAAATATAAATATAAATAAAAATTATATTTGTTTTACTGTTCTAAAATTTATTAATATTTTCAAATTTAAATTGTATAAATATTTAAATATTAAAAAAATTTATAAAATTAAAATATAAAAAAAAAAAATATATTTGTTTTACTGTTCTAAAATTTATTAAACGGTTCAAATATTTATTGTATAAAATTGCCCATGTCTTCAGCAAGGTAAAGACAGGATAAGTTTAGAGGAAGCATACAATATAATTTGTATGAATGGTACAAACGTACATATTTAATATGATAAAAGTATTATCTTTTAAGAAATCAAACGATTATATTAAATTGGGTATTGATCGAGTCATAAGTGTGTTAATATGCATACTCAACTATTTTTTGGTACAGACTGTTACCCCGTACACACTATTCTTACCCCCGTTCCTAGAATGCACTTTGCCAGTCCTAAGAATGGTTTTCCTGCCAGGGGTATCCCTCCTAGCATAGAGGCTGTACCGTCGCTATGAACAAGCATGAACACCCCCCCCGAGCCAATTATTCCAACAATAATCGGAAATTTGTTCTGATCATCCGATGTTCCTTCTTGTTGGGTATTGTCCACTTTTGTCATTTGTTCTAACATCTGAAATAGACTAGGGGAAGTTTTTTATAAGATTCAAATAATATAGGACAAAAAAAGGAACTCAACATTCTCGTAGAATAAAAAAATATGGTTGTGTTATAGTTTGTTTGTGCTAACTTTTTGTTTTAGTTATTATTAAGTGATAACAAATAGATTGAATAAAATGTACACAAACATAAAACTTTTAATGTCAAATGACCTTAAATGCGATTTTTTATATTCGTATATATATTTTTTATTTCAGTGCAATACTTAAGTTAGTTGTAAATATTTTATTTTATGTATTATTTACTTTCAGTAATACTAAGAATTGTAAGTTACTTTAAGAAACCCCAAGAAAAAAAGTTACTTTATAAGTATAAATAAATTTTACATAGCTTATATATATACTAAGTTACTTTAAGTAATAATATGTATTACAATACATAAAGTTTCTATAAGTGTTTTATGTTTATTTTAGTTATACTATAAGTATATATGTTATTTAAACTACTTAAAGTAATAAAAAATGTAGTTTAATTTTCTGTTTTGTACCCGATTTGGACGAATGACAGTTATATAGGAGAAGAATAAAGTTGTTATGGATATTTTCCTTATCAATAAAGTTGTTGCCAAATTAATAATTATTGTGAAATATATTGTATATTAAAAATTTAATTTACAATCTTAATATATTCCATTATCAATAGAATTATTAGAAATTCATAATTAGGATTGTACAATTCCGTAAGTTTTACGAACTGTTTATGATTAAACCTTCAATCAATTAGATTACTTAATTGCCATTACCTCATTTGAACTACCAATAGGTATGTATCTAACGCATCGAGCAAGTTACCAAAAGGTTATTTCTCAGACTAGACAGTTTAATCTTGCATCATATTGTCGACCAGCGAAGAGGAATTTTAAATCTTTAACCAACGGATAGAAAAAATAACAAGAAGAATACTAATGAATACTAATGAAATACAAAATTCATTATACAGGGTGGGCCAAAAGTCTTTTCAGATTTTATTCCAGCTATATAGAAGTTTGTTACTTTAAGTAATGGAAATTCATGAAATTGGACTTCTACATATGTTTTATATTTAAATATTTATACGTTCATGAAACTGGATTCATATGTTTAAAATTTAAATATTTAAACTTTCATTGTCGCATTCATTTAGTTGATTACTCAATTGAAGAAAAGGTTTTGGTAACGTCATTGGCTGTCGATCGTAATTGTGTAATAGCCACAAAAGGAACATCTATCAGCTAGAACAGTTTTATATTGGAAAAATAATTTGCTGGAAACTGGTAGCTTGTGCAAGGAGTGTCCGCCCCATAACCACATCTGGTGACGAAAACAAAGAACTCGTAGTACAATGTGTGCTTGATAATCCTTCCACATCTTCTATTGCAATTGCAGAGGATGAGCTTATTAAGCAGAAATGTGTTTTGAAAGTAGTTTGAGGCATGGACAGAATAATCAACAGGAAGAATTTAACTGACCTCCTTTACATAGACGAACTCAGGAATTATCTAAGCGAGATTCACTCCGAATTTTGGTAAAAGGTGGGGCATGTAAACCGATTGGAACTAATAGATTTAACAGCCGTGGTCAGGTCGAATTATTCGACTTCCAAACTGTTGAGATGTTGAATTGAAATATTTACTTGTATACCAAGATCATTTCACGAAATTCGTTCAAGACCTCTAGAGTCTAAAAGAAGATCTGGAATCTCCGTTCAACTTGTATCTATGGTTAACATTTTTGGAGCTCCAGTTATCCTGCAGAGTGGCATTTCACAGAATTTGTTGCTGGTGTAATAGTCGAATTGTAGGGAGTAGGCCAGAATTGCAAAAAGTTCATGGGCGTCCAATACACCTCCAGTGTCAGGGTAGTGTTTGAAGGATCAAACGGTGACATGACATTCGAGATATGCCCAATGCATGGATGGAAGAAAGCAACTCAAAACACTTTGGTTAATTGGTTGCTCATTTTTTCAGTTTCATACATATTCTGCACTGATCAGTGGAGTAAAACCAGTCTATAGGACGTTTTATTTACTCATCCATCGTAAATTGGCCTCAGCGCCTTTGCTACCATTCGAAAAACATATTTGAGATACAATCGAAACTAAAGGCAAACTTATCGATTATTAGGAAGGAAATGTAAAACTTGTCGAGCGCCCGAAATATTTCAACAGTCGTTGTCAAGAAAATCGAGAATAAAGTGATAGTAGCAACGAATATGGCGGATTAAATGGCGCTTTATCAAAAAACATGATTCGTATGTCCAAGAAGATCCATCGTTAAGTGTCAGAGAAATTTTTGCAAAGCAGAGGGGAGGTCAATGTTTTAATCTCTGCATTTGTTGTTCTTGTCAGGAGTACAATGCAAGACCAGACGATGTAAGGGCCGAATGAATAATTTACTCCTTTACTGTGCCGTAGTCATTGTCAAAATAAACTAACATACACGTTACTATCGGACAATAAACAGACCATAATAAAGGAACACCCTCACGGTACTATAAATTAATACATAATAAAAATATTGTCTGAAATTTGTTGTTTTATTTACTTTTCAGTATATGGGTTTATTTCTAGAAGTCAATTAAAATTAATGCATTAACTGCAATACCTTGTTCTTATGCATATTGCCCAGTAATTATGCATACATCCTAATTATGTCTATTTAGGCTAACGAAACAAAACATACCTGCTTCATTAATTCTGGTTGCTTCATTTCTTTGCTTTTCTGCAGTTTATATTCAGGGTGACAGAGGTTTTCAGTGGTCACCTCTTTCACAAGAAAGTGTGTTCCGCGGATTTGAGACAAAAATTCATTCACAAATACGACTTCTAGACCCAGTTTCTGGGAAATAAGATCCCTAAAAAATATAATTGTATATTAGAAAAATATAGAAAAAAAAATAATCATAGCGGTGAATTAATCAATTACTAAATGTTTAATATTTGTATTTTATATAGTTACAAATTATTATAGAATGATTTTGTTTTTCCCTTAGATATACTATATTATATTTGTTTAAGTTTAACTAGATTGGTAATCTAGCTGATTGTTGTCACTTAGTATCGGTTTCTGTCGATC
>JAUZNC010059346.1:0-10232 GCA_034780395.1 Vannuccia rotundouncinata
ACTAACTAACAAATTTGAATTTATATAACCATTTGGAGAAGTAACTTTTCTGTCCCTGAAGACCATAAGGAAGAGGTAAATTTATAATTTTATAAATTTACATTCAAATGTTAGTTTGTTAATTTTAAAACTTATTTTTAAAAGATAATTCATAAAATGTTGTCACATTATTCAGAACAATGTTGTAAACAAAAATTAAGTTTTGAATAAGCCATATATTCAATATATTTATTTTAATTCAATTTTTAAACCAAAAATTTGAAATGGGTAGCAGTGTGGGAACCCTGTAAAAAGTGGTGGAAACAGTTATTATTTCAATTATGAGAAGTCCAAATCAAGTAAAATTAAAAATGCAGAAAATCTTAACAGTTATCTCAGATCTGAATAATTTTTTAGAGGCATGGAAGGCCTGTAATTTGGAAACATCAGAAATTTAGGGAATTTTGTTTAATGTACAGGGTGTTTCAGTTGATCCCGCCACTAAAATCATATTTTTGAAAACAAGAAAATTTAATTTTAAATGGTGATATTTTAAAATCGCCTCTTCAAATTTGGTATTCTGCGGTTATAGACATTATGATAAATCTATGCTTCAAATTTCAAATATAAATTTTCAAATCTCAAACTTGTAATCTATCGATCGCTACAAAATCATGAATTATGACAGTTAAACAATGAGGAAATTGCTAATGTTGTAGCTTCTGCAGTGGCTCACGAAAACTGTGAAGAAGTGTGATGACTTTTTGAAGACAAATATGGTAAGGCTGCTCCACCCGCATGCACAATTCGTGATTGGAGGAGAACTTGATTTGTTCAAACACTTTCTGTTCTTCCAAGATCTCATGCTGGGGACCAAAGTAAAAGAAGAATTTCAGACGAAAACGGTTGAAATTGTCAGAGCTTTCGGTGATGATCCAACCACACCACAAAGGAAGGTTGCTAGCAAGTGTGAAACCTCATAAGCAACTGTTAATCGTGTTTTGAAAAAATAGAAAATCAGGCCATGGAAGCCAACTGCGGTCCAAGAATATCACCATTTAAAATTTATTTTTTTTGTTTTCAAAAATATAATTTTAGCGGCGGAATCAACTAAAACACCCTGTATAATAATACAGATATCACAAAAATAATCACATCACGGATCTGATAATAATCAGATAATGGAAACTTTATAATTTGTTGTAGTTATAATTTATTTTATAGCAACATAAATTAAATCCTCAGTTTAAAATAATAACATACTTAAAATGAAATAATGCCCATTTTTGTTTGTAATATTAATAATCAAGTGTCATCTGATTATTAATTAATTTATATTTTAAACTAATTGGATAAAAAAATAATTAAGTATAAATTTATAATGCTTACAGTTCATTATTATAATCAAGATATCAAATTGTTATTAATGTATTACATATACAACAATTCTACTCACAGTATTGTCACAGTTCTGGAGAATCATATATATATTGAAAATCACATATGAAAATTCCATTCATTGGTTATATAGTATATGTCGTCCAGTTCAAGGTATCCATAGATTGGTAACTCAACTGGGTTTCGCTGTATAACTCTTTATTTTGGTATGACAAACAGTATGTATTTTTAAAACAGGTCCTTTTAGGTCTTTCATGGTGTCCACTCCTCATATATTTTTTTGTTGTATTTATAAATTTACGTAATTGGTTGTAATTTTGAATGGATAAAATGATTATTAATTTTATATTTACTGTTATGGATTTATTATGATATATAAAAATACTTTGTTAATTTTATTTTTTCAAATCATAGTCTGCATCGTATTTATACTAAAATTCATATTATACGAGCACTATTTATCCACCAAAAGGAATTCAAAATTCTATGTAATATTTTTTAATGCATTAAAATCTATATTGTTCGGAAACTGGAATTGAATTTATAGTTTATGAAGTAATGTTCTACCATTTTGTATTCATTTATATTATGAATGACATAAACAATATACAAGCAAATCAAAAGTCACATACCTACGATAAGGAGGTTTAACCTCGAAATAAAAGGTTCTTTAATTGAAGTAATTACAGTTTCTTTGGCTTTCAACTTTAATTTGTAAAATATTTGTTAACGCATAATACTACAAAAATACAATAAAAGTGGATCTAATGTATATTTTACTTTGTGGTTGGAAATCGATATGATATCGGCTAAATGTACAATAATATGTTATGGTCATCCCTTAGATCTGTGCATATTTATAGAGTTTCTGGTTCTTTCAGCCAATTAAGCGAGCAAAGGTGGAGAAACATGCTGCCCTGCTCGATGGAATTCTCGCCAATTCTTCCAAACATATAAACGTAAGAGATCTAATCACTGATTCACAAATAACTTGATTGTCATTATACAAATTGTTACAATTGGTTGACCCCTCCATAGCTGTTGATCCAGTGCGGAGATCAAGCCACTATAACCCAGGTGGTGAGCAGTCTGTCCCGAAGACCAGAGTGCCTCTCCCCGCTGGTGCAGGCGCTGTGCAGTCACACTCTGAAGCATCCTCACGGTGGCATCGTTGCCGTCAGGTGGCTCAGCACTGTCCTGCGATATCACACAGCCACCCTGATCAGTTCCCCGGACATTTTGGCTCCTTTAAGGCGGCTCATGATCGACCTGGAGCAAGTGACCAACACCAGTCGCTTGTTCGGCGGTATCGAGGCTTCCCTGGACACCGTCGTGGCTTTATCTTCCAGCAGTACGGCGGCTGCTAGCTCTACCGCGGTGGTGACTTTGCCGTCGTCCGGTCTGGTTTATGTTGACAGTGAGTATGACCTGCTAATTACTTTTTGAATGGAATGGAGCCTTTTACAATTCCGAACAATCTTTCAGAATCGGACAGTGACGTGAGCAGTGATGCCGGCGATGTGGACGTCGACAGTGATCTTGAGTCTGTAACTAAAATCCAGCAACTTCCCAACGGGGCTGGAGGTTCAGAGGAGGATATTGATGATCTGGACTCCTCCATGGAGGCAGAGGACTATGTTAATGGGCAGGGCAATAACAGTGATGTGTCGTGGGATGATGCCGACGATTATGACGACGATAAAGTTATTCCTGACGAACAGGAGTCTTCTGTTGGTGACAGCTTAGTAAAAATAGATTAATATTCTGTATAAAATACATTCAATTGTTCCTCAAAGTCTTCTGTCTCTTTTTAGGAGGAAGAATCAGGAGGTGATAAAGATAAAAATGGTGATTTTTCCGATGTCGGTGGCTCATAACTCATGTGCTTGTTCATCTTTTCATAATCCTTGTACATAATATTTTGTAAATATATTCTACGTACAACCGACTTTATTTTGTTAATGATATAATTAAGGTGAAACTCCCGTTTAATAGTGTATACATTGATGTAACCGAATATATTTTTGTTTGTTGACTGAACTAAACTGATAAAAATCTGATTCAGTGATGGTTATAAAAAAAGACAAATCGTTAAAATAATATTCATCACATTCTTTTCATAAATCAAGCGGGAACATTAACCTTTGTCTTTCCAAACTTTTCTTCTACGTATATAGAATTCTCGAATTAGGTTTCAGATGTTAGGGTAGGTCCGTCTGAATATACTTCAGTCATTTGTAAAGTATTTGCATGACGAAACTTTCCTGATTCAGAATAAAACATGTTCGAAATATCTTGAAGTCAAAATCGTAAAGGAGAAAGGATAATTCAATTATGTAAGCTAAATGTGTAATGAAGATATTTGACGGAACGTTGGGTACTCACTGGTCTTGATTTTCAAAGTCTATCGCAGAATATAAAGATTTAAAAAGAAGGAACTTTACCACTCATTCCCTGAAAGAGAGACTGCTGTAAACTTTTGAACAATCTTAACGATCAAGGTTCAAAAAAGCTCACACTGTGGGAGAGGTTCAATCATGAAAATTTACACCAACTATGGCTCGATCTATTATATATAATATATATGTTCGCATGTCAATGAATGCGGTATTACATTGCAGGGGCGTCTATCCAGTATTTTTTTATGGGTCATTATCAAATAATCCTAATTATGGGTCCCAAAATTGCTAATAAATGTCTAGAACGATTCCAGTATATAATAAACGCCCCCACTCGAAAATTCTCATATATCAAGTTGCAAAACATGAATGCAATGCTTGATATTTTAACTAAGGTGCCAAAATTACCTACAAATATTTTTTTGCAATAAATGTGAATCATTTTTTTACTTAATAGTGGTTGTATGATCCCCTCCCCGCAATACACTGTGTATCACGTTAGCTAAGCGTTAAATTTTAGATTGTAGATCATCTATTCGTAGTTATAGTGTAACGTTTTTGGTATGTATATATAATTCAATTGTACATTTCTAACTACATATAAAGCTTAATTGAATGAATTGACAATAAATATATTATGCGTTTTTAATTGCTAGGAGCAAATCAGAAGCGCAACAATATAAAGAATCGTACAACAATACAATGATACAACATAGAATAAATTACTGGATAATTAATGGTACAATTCCAGTTAGATAATAAAAAATGTGAGAAACAAAGGCAAGACTACCAAATAAATAATATAAAGCTAAGGGTAAGGATGAATATATTTTTTCGTTTATTTTACATTTTGATTCGATTAATACAAAGAATAATATAATAAATAAGCATTATTTATAAATACATATGCCGGAGTATTCATATATAAATTATATCCAGAAACAATAAATGTACAATAGCAGTAAAACAAAACAATCTCTTTGTAAAATTAATATAACAATAACAGAATTTAGAGAAATGTCATTGGTCAAATTGTAATAAACGCAAAACTATAATTTAATTTTACTTTTATTATACGTTTATTATATTTTAATTTGATGTAATATTTTAAATTTCAAATTATATTAAGGCGAGGGAAGAAAATAATCTTTTTAGAGTAAAGATATGAACAAAACTATGTGTAGAAATCTTGTTATTAACTAAAAAATATCAAAATACATATTTTAAATTTTGGTAAATATAATAATCCTTTATGTTAAAAAAAATAGTTATCATTGAAATTTTTAATAATTTTTAGGAAAACAATCCCTTGTATTATTTTTGATTTCTTATTTTATTCATATTTCAGAGACCAGAGTTATAAATCTATTGCATTTAAGATAAGATTATCTTTATTGTAAATAGACTACTAAATAGGTAAATACAAAAGGCAGCTACAGGTGTGTGGTACACTCTTAATATTATAGAACTATTTGTCATTGCGTTTATTGTCTTATATTAATACACATATTCTTTTGGATCACTCTAATGTAAATAAATTTTATCTCATCCATAACACATTAGTCCACATGGGATCAGTTGTCCCATTACTGGTTACCATTAATATTAAACTGAATTTTAATAGAGCAGACATGAACAGTCTAGAGTGGATACATGTTAACTGATCTAAACACTTGTTTAATATACTAAACATTCCAATTTTTATTATAACTTTATATTTATTCTTGTTGGGCTTTAACCTGACCATGGTTAAGGACTTTTTCTCAGTCCTCAACTGGTTGACTTGTTAGGGACCTCAATATAATTTGACAAACATTTCTTGTGTTCACTGTTTCTAATTGTAGTTCCTGCTATTACATATAATACAAAAAAGAAATTAACAAAATAATCTTAGTTTGAAATTTGCTTCTGCAACTGACCAGTTAATGAATTTTCATAATATTAGGATTTAGTTTTAGGTTATCAACTGGTTGAATCATGGTCTGACCAGTTGGGGACCTGACAAGTTAAGAACCTCAAACTAAATCATAATATTAATATGAAAAGTCCTTAACTGGTCAGTAAAACTGAAAAGATTATTTGGTACTTTTTTTATTTATTTACCAAACCACTCTTTCATTATTTACTCAACAATTATTTTTTGATTTTATGCTGAAATAAAAATAAAATGTTTTAAATTATAAAATCAACAAAAAGCTTAAAAATAATCTTATTTCTAAGCCCTTCAATTTGAAACATTAAGTAAAACAATTACTGATTTTATTGATTTTATAATTTAAATAATGGGTATACATATTTATATACATGTATATATCTATACTTTAACTAGATCTGCAATCTAAAAAAAATTCATATCCAGCTAAAAACTTCAATTTGAATAGTTAATTTGAAATTATAGGCATATTTATTTAATTTGATTTATAAATTTGAATTTTTATTGTTTTTTGCCTAACATACAGGATAAGCATTTAATTTTACATTTAAGCTTTAGTTGTAGTTTTAATGGAATGTCTATGGTAGGTATATGCAAAGCTTTATTGGCTTGTATTCTTGATCAGCATTTGAATCATAAAATTTGATTTCCCAACCTTCAAAATGTGTTGATCTTCATCTGACAGAAATATAATAAAAAATATGCAAATAGTATCTAAAAGAAATAGATAATTACTACAAGGATAAATGATTATACTTACTATTAATTAGAACAGTTTTTCCCCACTGATAAAATAATATGATTAATAAGTGCATAAAACACAACAGGCCATTATACCATTATAAGCATCTGACTTCTAAAATATTTTTTTTTTTCTTCAAACTAAGAAAAAAACCTATATCAGGAGTAACCAATTAACAGTCATAGCCAATCTGCTATTGATTCATCACACAAAAAAGGTCTGCCCATAATATAACCAATGATTTAATATATTATTATCTTTGCTGATTACTTCAAATTTATTCTGAAATTGCATAGTTTTTAAATAAATTCAATTATATTATGCTACATATTTAGTTCATTGACATTTTTTCAAAAGGGTGTATCAAATTACTGTGACAAAAAATAAAGAGATTATATTTTTTAATAATGGCCATATCTTGAAATGTGCCACTAATTCAAAATAAAATAGTGTGTGCTATGGACATATTAAAGATGCTATCCTTCTTATTAAAAAATGGGCCTAAAGCATTGCAATTTGTACACAAGAAAGTTCATAACCTCATAAATTTTTAAAATTCATATCTCAAATCTTTAAAAATTGAGATATGCCACTTATAGGGGTATGTCACTTATTAAAAATAGGTATGATATTTGACCTTATTTTTTCTGTAGTTGTTTTAAATAATGATGACAACAGTAATGATTTATTTTGAAAAATTTGGTGCCTTTTTTAAATGGCCCTACCAATAAAAATTAACTCCACTGGGATTGCCTAGCCTGAAATAATCTTTGAATTGGTAAAAGTCTTAGAATTTATAAAGTTTGTTATTATCATTAGGATGGTCCTCAACCATACACATCAATTTTTTACATCATTTTAATATTCATTATGGGATTACATTTTTTTATTGTTTCTTTAGTGTAGTATTTAAATGTTTTGCCTAAATCATATCATACTCATGTTTTTGCTACCTTAAAAATTGATCTTTGAGTCATCAAAAAGTGTTTAAATTTCATTTTAAAATACTATACAAACCATATGACTCATATGTGCATCAAGTCAACTAATATAGCAACTTATGTACTATATAATATTATAAATAAAGCAAATAAGTACTATAACAACATATGTACAATATAATATAATAAATTAAGCAACATAAGTGTTGTATTTTGGGAAAATTTTAAATAAAGAATATTTGTAATCAAGATATCAATTGAATATAATGTGCATGTATCATAAACCAGCCACCATACAAATGCATACATTCTGATTATAGACACTGATGTATTAAAATATAAATTAAAATGCAAGAGAGACACATATTATTTGTAAGAAATTATTTGAAGAAATCATATTATTTGTAAAATATAATATAATTAATTTCAGTTATTAATATATTAATTTACAATAATAAATAATAGTATTATTACATACACACTATGATTCTCAGAGTCTTATAATCCTATTGAGATGAATACCATTGATATTTAAAGTTTTTTATATCTTCTAATTATAATTTATTATATCAATTTAAAAGCAATAAATTAATCCAATATTGAAATAAACCTAATAATATACAAATATAAAAATGTGAACTGAATGAAAATATCTAAGGGTCACACAATTGTTCAATTATATATAACAATTGTATAGCATATACACATATATTATAGGTAAAAATACAATAGCAAAGTATAATATGAGATTTTTTAATATTTTACTTTGTTGTTATTTACCTTTATATTTTTATTATGTGCCATATAAGACATTTTCAGTAATAATCCTCTACTAAATTTATTTACATTTTTGCAAGAAAAATATATCCAGGGATAGGAATCTTCAGTGGATTCGGTGCCCAATTTTTTATATTTTTTATTCTGAAATGGGGGGCCTCTGTATGGGAATATGGGCCCAAAATTTTGACTTCATCAGATTTTTTAAACTGCTATTCCCATCCCTGTATATGAATAAAAATAGTCAGAATTACACTCTTATGAATAAGAGGAAATGTTTAATTAATAGTGTATGTAATAGGTAAATTTATTCTCTATTACACAGTTGTGTACTTCTAGCAGATTAAAAACAAAGAATAGTATGGTAGGTATGACAATATATGCATATATGAGGTTAAAAAAGACAATGAATATTTGTAAACATTTCTTGTATATAAAGGTGCATAAAATATCAGCCAATCAGAGTTTGCTTGATACTAAAAATAGTTTTATTGCAAAGTTTGCTTGATGAATAACAATAAAATATGTAGAATACATTTTGCTACCTCATCAATAGATTGATGGAGATATTTCAATTACATTAACAGAAGCTATTCTACTAAAAATAAAATTCTAATTCTTATATGTGATTTTTAAAAGGAAAATTAAAGTCCCATCCCAACAGTTTGTCATGCCCATTGGCAAAAAGGTTAATATATTTGAATGAAAGAAAGGATTCATTTTATTTTATTAAAACAACAAAATCACTTTAATTTCTGATTGCTATAAATTTTAAATTCAAATATCAGAAAGTAAATATATGTACTCCCTTTATTTTCCGCATCTTTATTAGAATATTTGCCCTTTAGTTTCCATTTGTCATTATTTTTAGTGTAGGATATTGGTAGACATACTTTATATACAATATGTGATAATATAGAGTAGCAATAACATCTTTGTAATTTTTGTAACTCTTAAATTTTACAAAAATGTACATATATACCTTCAAACTCCCTTGAATTTTTTAATCCTATACTTTGGACAATAATATATTATACCAGTTCATTAAAAAATTCAAACTTATTCAAACTGTTCTTTTATATACAATAGTGCCTTTCCTTGAGGTGTTGTTATATCCAATTTCTACTGTATATTAAAAAATTAAAAAAATTATAATAGAGTATTAGACCCTTGCAAATCCCTTGATTATTAAATTAGGAAAAGTTGGGTACCCTGAAACATACTTTGTATACAATTTAACTGCTTTGAGACCAACGTTGAATAATCCACACTGAAATGAAGCATTAAAGTAAATTTAAAAATATTTGGAAAATGAAATAATCAATGCTAATAAATGATTTATAATTTGTAAATAACTTCATATGTTATATTTAATATTTCTCCCTCTGAAGATCATGTCTGTGATGTTGGAAAGGATTTTTTTTTTTTTACAATAACACACATTCTTTATGATATTACAATTATTGATTGCAAATAGTACCTCATACACAAACAGTCTTTTTCTTCTTCTAATAATATTTCATCCAATATACAATTATTATGATTACCGAATTCATTCACAGAATTGAATTGAATATAGAAAATTGCTAATCCGGACTTCGACTGGAGAACATTTAATTGTATATTATTTTTATAATGATTGTATCAGGCATGAGATTCTTCCAGGTTTTCAAAGTTGAAAGACCATTGTTGTAATTCTCCTGAATATTTAATAAAATATTACCCCCTCCCCCTTCCATTCTGTCATATCACGAAAAGTAAAGAACTATTAATTAACTTAAAAGAAAGCCATTTCTATCAGTTTTAGGTGCCTTTACAAATTTCTATGCATTGCACTGATTTGTAGGTTATGCTACTCGCATAGCCATGAGTTACTGAAGATTGGAGGGTACTTCTCAGAATATGTCCAGGTTTTGGAGGCATAATCTCATGCTTGTCATATGCATATAAGCATCCTTTTTAATGATTTTATTTTAAATACAAAATGTCAGGGAATTTTGGTCATTTTTGGTGATTTGCAGAAATGGTCAGGGAATTTTGGTCAGTTTTGGTGATTTGCAGAA
>JAUZNC010059347.1:0-10232 GCA_034780395.1 Vannuccia rotundouncinata
CCATACACGCGATGCAACATACTTTAGTATAGAAATATTTTAGATGTCTAATCTAGTTCTATATATAATATACAATAACTTATTCAATAAACGTTCGATTTAATAAATTCAAGCAATAATTCTAAAATAATAACGGTTTTTAATTCAGAAGAGTATGTGAATAAGGTTATTAACCATTCAAATTAAGTAATTCATACTTCAACCACCCAACTATGCAACACATCAACTTAAGCAAATGTTTTTAGTAGCAGTATATTCATAGTAACAAGAGATAATTTATTTGGATACGTTAATAATATGATGATAATCTGTTGTCCACAATCAATAAAATATAACAACGAAACACAATAGTTAACACGAAAATGAAATAGTACAACGAGTAATGAGGTATTATTGTAAACAAAATTTACGCTTAAAGTAATAAATAAGATATAATAAGCGATAATGTCATTTTCCCTCCTCCTTCAATAGCCATCAGAACGAAATCAAATGCTTAAATAGAGTTACGGTAGGGTTACATTGAATCAGAGGCTAAAGTTTGGAAAAAGAACTGCGAAAGTTGAAATTGACACTGCAAAAAAGAGGAACGGGGAAAACGGAGACACGCAAAAACAGAAATTTTGAGAATATAATATGACTATCATATGTAGGAACTATGAATGTTATATCAATTAATCTGTGCCCTGAAAAATGTTGATCACGATGTAGCATGATAAAATGTAAGACACTATAATGAAGACTATACTACTAACAAGATAACTAGTGAGTAGTATATTCATAGACAACATAAAATCTATAGAGCAAGCAACATTAAAGGACCATGTAAGGGTAACTTTACACAGATTTTCAGTAATAATATTGTTACTACTTAATATTTAGTGAGTAGTATAAGTATATATTTTTTAAATAATAAATTATGGTTTATATAAATCACATTAATAATAATATAATTTTAAACTTTTAAGTATTGTTGAAATAAATGATCTAGTTAATAGTAGAACAAGTGAACCTAAATTTGAAAACAATAGGAAAAAGCTAATTGTACGAGATTGCTGTTATCCAGAGAATAAAACGAACGAAGCGCAAATAGACACAATAAACAAGGAGTAGTGGTAAACAGTTGTGTTCTTCTTTTTTTCAGAGGAACAACATTTATAAATAAGCAAATAATGTATCGATTTTCATCTTGTGGCTATTGATCTGTTTAGTCCGCTGTGGATTTGACTGAAATGAAGGAAATTATAAATATTTAATTATTCGATAGCTCAAAACATTTTATTCATAATAATTCAAGCTCATCAAAAACCTATATGAAACCCCGTCATTACCTAGATCTCACTGAGCTCTGCAGACTGGCATTAGATAAGACCGTCATCTGAAATAGAGACGCATAATTAACAAGGGAATAAAAACAAAAGACACCGCAAGCATTACAAGTTGCGAACACAACTAAGACAAGGCTGTCCCTTTTACAACACAGGATTAAAATTCATGCAAACAAAAAAAACAAATAAAACAATAGTAAATAATTAAATCAAAGAAACTTCGAAAATTTATTAATAAATTCATAATTTAAATCAACCTTGAATCAAAAATGATTTAAAATTTAAACGATTTGTCAATAAATATTCAATAGGTTTATAAATAAAGTGACTAGATATTATAAATATATTTTAAAAATCATGCACAACGAATTATTCAAAAACTAACAACATTAATCAAATTCAAAATCAATGCATTAACGTCATTGGAAATAATCGATATCAGATTTGAATTCAACAAACAAAGGAACAAAATAAATTGTCTTATTAAAGATATAGACCACCCATGCAAGTTAAATTGAAGACATTCAGATAGTTAAATAAAATTGGGAGAACAACACATGCAAAAAATGGAAGGTCTCTCAACAACAGATATTGTTGTAGCAGAAACATGCAATAGTTTGGTTAACTGTCGCCCACCATGATTTTTCTCCTCTTCACCAAACTGCAGTAGAGCTACTGGTTGGTTTGGGGAGCGTTCACGAGCTGCTATGGCGTCCTCATCAACGGTTGCTATGGAACACACGGCGCCAATATATGTTCATTATAAATACTGATATGTATAGTGATTACAAGCTCTTTTTCTGATTTAAACAAATTATAACGATATTTCATACATATTACTTATATTTTACAAGTAATATAGAATTAACAATATTAAATTTATAACCCAATATTTGTATTTCACCAAAATTTTGAAACATTATACGTAAATATTTAAATTTAATTTATTTAATATTGAATAATTCGATTCAATATTGTATTTCTATAAAAGAAATATAAAAAATGTCATTAAATCCTCACCTCCTTGCTCATCCTGTTCAACTTCAAGTTTTTCTAGGTCAAAACCACTGGGCAGATCATTCAACTTGTTAATAAGATCCCCATAAGCTGCCTCTCTTTGTTGCTGAGCGGCCTCTTCCTCTTCAAAGCTCAGTTTTGTGGTGATTGGTTGTCCACGTCGTGGATCAATTACCGGAAGTATAAACTCCCCATCGTCTTCATCATTGGTGGGAGAAATAAAAGTGGATCCGTCCTCTTGTTCTTCAATAGCAGATGTGGTTTTCAATTTGGTTGGTGTTGTTGGGCTCTTCTTAGGACTATCTTTAAACGCTGCGACAAACACATGAATATTCGCATGTGTATTTCATTATCTATATAATTAAGATATAATTATTCACACCAATCTTACCAGGCGAACGAGCTTCAATGTCCAAACTCTGCATTGACTCGCTGTCCCGGATAATATCGCGGTCGTCCATTTGAGTATCCAATCGTTCGCCATCTTGGCATCTGGGCAGAGTTTCACCCTGGGCTAACAATCCGTCCTCTAGAGGAGCTGACACTTCATCGAATTCGTGGTCTTCACTTGTTCCGCGCAGTTGGCGACGTGCCTAATATGAAAAATGCAAAAATAATTTGTATAGGAAAATTATTTCAGATTGAAAAGATCTGTTCAACTGATGAGTCACCTTTTCGCGCTCCTTCTCTTGAGTAACATTTGAAATATTCTTCATACAAGACTTGACAACATCTTCTCGACCAATTCGTCGAAGTGCACGCTCTAGTTCGTTGCCTGGAAATTATGTTATTTATGACAGTTAATTATATATTTACAAAATTCATTCTAATGTTTTTTACTACTTATAAGAAAATCAGTAGTATAAATAAAATGATCTTAATTAATATGAAAAGTAAGAAGTTGTCACCAGTGGCTGTCTTTTTGTTCTCTTCTCGCCAACACATAAGCACAGCGTAGGCGCGATCTTCATCCGATCGATAGTCAGCTTTTATCTGATTGGATGCTGATTGAGTGACTCCAAGTTCCTTAGCTAGTGTTGCCCAATCACATCCAACCTCTGTGCCAACTTCTCGTAAGTCCAATTCAGATCGAGCGATGGCATCAACAACGACGGCTGAAATGTGTCAATAATACCTGTGAAATATTGCACCGTTTCAAAATCAATAATAAATTTATCAATTATATCAGTTTGAATTATCAAAATAATCTATAAAAATGGAAGAAATGTAGCAAAATAATTCAGATTAATTTCTGCAAACAAAACATTAAATATAGCATACTATATAAACATACTACGTAAATACTATAAGTAGTATGTGATAGTGATCTCCAGACCATGACTATTCATGCACTGATTGGCCGAAAGCATTTCTTGTTTCGAGGGAGGGGGCTACCAATCAAAATGAGAGATCACTATCCCTTACTTCTACTATACTTACTCGAAAATGTTAGTAGTTAGACACGCACAGAAATATTTATATTAGATTATTCCACCGATGTTCATAACCAAGCCGTGATGAGATTCCAATTATAAGGGATAACTAAGGTTTTCAAACGCAAGACAAAATATACATATTAATTTAGTAATTAATATTAAACAAATTCTTATTTTATCTAACCAACAGCTGTACAACAGAATACATGGTCATGCAGTTTTAAGTTTTATAATAATATGAATGGTGCAATATTTATACTAGAAGTAATTTTTAGATTTCTAGAACGAATACAGTTAGATAATATTCTATTATTCTATACATTCAAGAGAAAAGACGATAAGATTTGTAACCATGACCCATCAATACGTTTTTTTAATTACAATTTTCAAAAACAACACTGAAAATGTTCTGCGCCAAATTGTTCTTCGTTTTAAATAAAACTAACACCATACGTATTTATTTATTTAAAGTAATCATAATAATTGATTTTAAAAACCTAGTTTAATATTCAACTTATAGAAATAGTAGTAGCAGGCAAAACGCAGACACACATAAATATACACCCAAAAAAAAGGCAAAAAATTATATTTCTTTGGAGACAATGAAAATAGACTTTTAAAAATGGGTAAAGAGAGTTGATAGTGGTTTCAAAGACAAGAGTGAAAATAGTGAACAGAGACAGATAGAGAGATGAGATATGGATGGAGAAACAAAATATTAGAAATAGACAAATGCAAAATGTTGAATACATCAAATATACAAACAAAGGGATAGTATACAGTAAGTAATGAGTGTGAGTAGTATATATATATAAATACGGCATAATTGTACCACATTTAATGGAATTCATATCATGTGTACTTGTTGTGACCTTCTTTATTGTTGAAAAGTACAAGCAGAGTTCCCTAGTATCTTTTACAATCAAACAACTATTTAAATTGTTTAGTAGATCCTTCAAAGAAATGTGTCCGTTTTTGTTATTTACTTGTATAAAAATGTAGGAAATAATTGAAAAATGGTTTATGGGAATTCTGCGCAAAGGAATTGAGCCAGCCAACAGATAATAATATTATATGCGCAGCAAGAAGAATGTGTTTGGTTACTTACAGTCTGTAGGGTCGGCTAAATGGGACAGAAACGAACGAGCCAATGAAACATCATGATAATGAAATACAACCAGCTTGATGAAGGCGTCTACGGCCGAAATATTGGACGCTTTACTGACAATCAATATTGTTTTGTTACAAATTCATTCATTTTCTAAAACCTTTAATTTTTATTTAATGATTACATTAATTACAAATTAAATGATTTGATTCAAAAAATAGAAATTTCTTAAAACCATGATTTGTCTGAAAGCGTCTGATAATTCGTCGGACGTTAAAACAAACAGTAACACAAAGCATACGATGAGATATCAAGGACAAATTCGACAAAGTCAGAAACGTTCATTAGATTATTAGTCAAATTTGAAATGTTTGTATTTTATGCAGTAAATAGTATTAATTCAAACAAAAAAATCTCTCATTGATTAAATATTTGTTTATCAACGGAAAATACATGCTATTATTTAATGCAAATTTAATTGAGAATTTAATTAAACCATTATAAAATCGATTTGATAACAGAGCAACTAAAAAGACATAACCTGACGATTAAATATAGCCACAGATAATAATACTTCACTTTAACAACTACGAGTACAGAGGTGAGAAGCAGAAAGATTAAACGTGTAAAATGGACAAAAGAAAATAATTTGAAGAAAATGGAAACGAACGAAATTATTGATTTTTAAATGAAGAAAAGTAAAATCGATAAAACAGTGATAATTGGCATGCATATTAATTGCAGTGAATTTGTTTTGAGGTTATCAGATTCAGACATTAATATTATGAAAATGGGCTTCTCACGCACATATTTTTAAATTAAACCATCAATTCATTTTATATCATAACTTGATTTCCGCATAAATAAACGATTCAATTCAAAGTTAACCAAAATGATACTTGTGAATATATTAAAAAAAAGAAGTCTTTATACTTCGAAATGAAGAGAAATCCTGACTTACTGATGGTATTCCACTCAGAGCCATCTTCATTCAACTGACGCCCTTTGGAATCCACATCCCAAGAGGAGCGAACAGTAGACGACGATCCACGAGGATCTCCTGGTGTTCCAGCACTATTGTTCTCCTGTGAGTAAGGGATGGAGTGTGGATGTTGGTGTGGAGTTCCTTCAGATGGAAGACGGACCTCAAGGGTGCACAAGGGTTTCGGTGGCGGCAGACTACCTGTTCCTTCCAGTGATTGGGCTAGAATAAAGCAGATATCAAATAAAATGCATTTTCAAAAGAAATAAGTTTAGTTACAATTAATTTTTGAGCTGTAAGATAAAAATCGTTAATATTTGTCTTTAAATATGTGTTCAATTTCAATACTACTTACCAAATTGTAAGTAGAATAACATATAAATATGTATAATTTGTGAAGAATGACTCACTCTGGGCACTTCTAGCATCCTTCATGAAGGCAATCTTGCCCACAGCCTCTATATGAGGGTCCTTCACTCGCACGGGGAAGGGGAGTCTGTTTTCTCGGAAGGCCTGGAATGTTAGATGAAGTTGGTCCCCCATTTTGGCAACTGGGATGAGATTTCCGGCGGTCTCGAGCCAGTTAGCCCGATTATCCAATACTTCGACTTCGGGACTGGCCGCTTTCAGTTCGAAACCCTCCTGGCACTCGAGTGTCTATTAAGAATGCAGTTATGTGTCGAAATAATTGCATATTTAACACTTCTTCTACTTAAATGCATTCCAGAATAAATCTTTACCTTGTCGACTTTATCGTCTGTGATGCAGAAGCACCTGAGAAGGGCCTCTTCAGCATCTGGTCTCTTACCGAAGATGACGAACTTGCACATGTAAGGCACCACTGTGGCCTCTTGATACAGCATGCCAGCTATCTCACCAGACTCTTGTACGTTCTGACAGTCAATCAACCAAAACCTGAATTACACAAGAGCAACAACCAATTTTACCAATTGAATTAACAATTAACGAGAGTCCGAGGGCGGGCTCGAACCTGATCCTAACCTCACCCTCGGCTTTCCAAACCAACATCTTAACCACTCGGCCAGTTACCTGGCAGACACAGTCGTTGTGAAAGAAACACAGTCCTTGACCCTGGAGAGGGGAGTGGAGCCTGTGATATCCTCCCACTGGGCGGGTGACGTACCCCCTGTGATACTGCAGAGCAGCCGAAGTGTAGCCGACTCCCCAGGATTGATCATGCCTTTGGAGGCGGCACGCGGCAGCGGAATTGTCAGGGTGATGGGCTTGTGGAACTTGCGTCGTCTGGGCTCCACTGTTACTATTGGCGACACTGCGACACGGTTGCCAAGGAGCCTAGCAACAATGTCTGGATTGATGGGATGAGCCTGTAGAGAAGAGAGATAGAGAGAGAGAGAGAGAGAGAAGAGAGAGGAGAAAGAGCCAGAGAGGAAAGAGAGAGAGAGGAGAAAGAGCCAGAGAGGAGAAAGAGCCAGAGAGGAAAGAGAGAGAGGAGAAAGAGCCAGAGAGGAAAGAGAGAGAGGAAAGAGAGAGAGAGGAAAAAGAGAGAGAGGAAAGAGAGAGGAAAGAGAGAGAGGAAAGAGAGAGAGAAAAGAGAGAGAGGAGAGAGAGGAGAAAGAGAGAGGAAAGAGAGAGGAGATAGAGAGAAGAGAGAGAGAGAGCGAGAGAGGAGAGAGAGGAGAAAGAGAAAAAGAGAGGAGAAAGAGAGAGAGACAGAGAGAGGAGAAAGAGAGAGAGAGGAGAAAGAGAGAGTGGAGAGATGAGAAAGAGAGGAGAGATGAGAAAGTGTGAGTGGAGAGATGAGAAAGAGAGAGAGAGAAGAGAGAGAGGAGAGAGAGAGAGAAGAAAGAGAGGAGAGGAATCGTCTCCCAGTTGAGGAGAATACTTCGACCATGACGAACCTGAAGGCCAACACGGATCCTTTTCTGTAGGGCGCCTTCTGGAAAGACAGCCTGCACTTGGGTCACGACGGTTGAACTAATCACATTGCCTTCTGATCCAATCATGGCAGTTTCCTGACGCAGCCGGCTAACCAAAGCAAAGTATTGCGGGAAGTCGGTCGTCAAGATGCGAACAACTCGCTTGGAACGGAGTTCCTCATTGGTCTCCAAGGAATCTGAAAAGAACCAATCAGAAGAGATGTAATCAATATATCGATTCGCATTCGTCGATTAAAGAAGTCTGTAGGAATATCGAATTATTCTTTTCTTCATTTATAAAACGGATTCAATAAATTAGCATCGTAATTGCTAATCTACTAACTAAACAGTTTATTGCACAATTTTCCTAATTTAGTTTTATAACATATTGCTCATTATAAAATAATTTATAAAGCTCTAAATTAAAAATCGATATACCAACTGAACAACAGCCAGCAAGACAATTAGAAGTAAAACACATTACTAAAACACGTCCCTGTAAAGGAATAAAACAATAGAAGTCGATAAAACTGAAACAATAGAAATTTAGACATACTAATGATATTGTTTTAGAAAATAATAGAAATAATATTGTTTATGTGAATCTAAATTCATTGATTATAAAAAGAGAATATAAAAAGCAGACCGAAAATATTTTAAATCTTGTAACAATTTAAAATCCTGCCTACACGAATAATTAATACGATCATAAAACATCTTTCGTTACAACAAATAGTTCTTTGAATATAGTCATCGATTGAAGTTATGATCAGATTAAAACAAATTATACTTTGTTAAGTGCGAACATATATTTTTGTCTACAATTAATTTTATTTTCAGTCAGAAGAAGATCAGTTTAATGAACATTTTTGTCTGCAACCATAAATTTGAATCTGTAATTTTTTTAAATATCGTGCTATCTTTCAGATATTATATACATGGTAAACAATACCACAATACATGTTTAGACATATTAACATATTAATTATATTAAAAGAAACACATAAAAACAGGTGAATCGCTTTCTTAGTTGAAGGTACTATTCAGGACATAGCTGATCACTTGTGACCCTAATTTAGGACGAGCATGTCTACTACTAATACATCTGGTACCAGAAATCCATGAGAGATTTTCTCTGACGAACAGAGGTATAAAGAGGAACAGGTATAACAACTTCTCTTTGAGTTGAGATATTAATAATAAATTAACAGACACGTATGTTGAAATAGAATGTGTAACACTTGATATTATTCCGCAATAAAAATAAAACTGTATAACTTTGTTTGAGACTCATTGCAAATTGATAAACGAACGTTCCGAGAAATATCCAAGAATAACCACGAACTATTTCAGCTAATATAGTGTGGAGAAAAACAATAAATATATAGAGTCATGCCCTGCTATCAAAATTGGAACGTCCAGAAGCCTCAGATAAGGTTGGCACAGGTTGCAAAGTCAGTTGGAGATTAGAATCGATCAGTCAAATAGAAATGTTTAAAACAAGCAGCTGGATAAAACCAATACCATTATCGATCGATTTCCTTTTGTCTCGGATCGTAAAATACAATATTTGAACAATTATGAAATACTGTCTATACGAATTATCTATGCGGCCGGGTTTTCATGTGAAAATGGCCTCTTCCGTTTATTCTGCCAATTTTGTTCACAAGCATAATTGCTATATAGAGCATAGATAAAGTATCATATTTTATGTGTAAAAAGTGTGCAACTTTGAGAAACAATTATTGCCTTATCATGTTTATTAGAGCAATCTGACAGTTGTACTATTTAAATATTTATCTAGTACCTCACACAATTAGTACAGTATTGGCTTCAACAATTGGCAATTTTTATTTCATTTTTATGTAAAATTATTCCTGCTAAGTATATGCTGTTCCAGTTTTGGATACAATCCATTTAAAATGTTGTCTGAATGGACATCAGAAAAACATTTCATAGATAAATTAGTGATTCTACAGCAATATTAATTCCAACTATTAAAATAAAATTCATAATATAGCAAATTTCATTCTTACAAAATAGTTGAGTGTAAAATTAATTACAAAGCCGAGAACTCGAATTCCATTTTAAAAGTCAGAAGGCAAAAGAAAATAAATATTAATTAAACAAAACAAAGAATGTTTAACTATCAGTAACATCTGTTCAATGTGGGTAAATGTATCGATTTAATAGATGTCGGCTTTAAATAATTCGGTTTTATAAAATGTAGGCATTTCTATGAATGATCGGAAAATTACTTTTATAGATAATTAGTTAGTGGACAATCTAAGCCAACGGCAGTTGGCTGTTAGCTCCGTATGCTAACTAAGCCTTGCGCCGGTGTGTATATAGGACCGCAGAAAATGGGCCTATTTTGGAGGCCTCCAGATAAAGAACTATCATTTGTATAAAGTTCTAATTTGGTATCAGTAATAAGGAGGTGGGTCTTACTAAGCATGTCAAAAA
>JAUZNC010059348.1:0-10231 GCA_034780395.1 Vannuccia rotundouncinata
TCTGTATTCTATGCAGTCTTCCTGTTGTCCCATCTCCACATGTTCTCTGTATTCTATGCAGTCTTCCTGTTGTCCCACCTCCACATGTTCTCTGTATTCTATGCAGTCTTCCTGTTGTCCCACCTCCACATGTTCTCTGTATTCTATGCAGTTTTCCTGTTGCCCCATCTCCACATGTTCTCTGTATTCTATGCAGTCTTCCTGTTGTTCCATCTCTTCACAGGGCAGTATGTGGCACTCGATGAGTGAAGAAGAGAACCCCTTTCGGCCCGGGGGCGATCTGAGTCGTGAAGCGGAGGATGTTTTGCGTCACTCGATCATCTCGCGCACCCGTGTGGAAATCAGTGACCCGGTGGTGGTTATGACAGACGTGTCAACTGCAGTGACACCACGCGAGGACACCAATGGGCTTCGTCAATCGTCCCGTCAGGGCAAACATTCCGTCCACTTCTCCACAGACAATCCTCTTGTTGTTGAAGAGGGGCTTGTGACCATCACTAATCTTGTGAGTAGGAGCACTCGTTTATTCTTTTATAACTAGGTAGTAAAGGATGAATTCTGTCAAATTTCGTCTCATTGAAAAGTAATTATCTTATTCGATGTTTGAATGATTTGAATCAGATCTCTACAGTTGCAGATACATTGATATTTTATAAACTAGATCTGATCATTCTGTTTTATTTTGAAATAGGATTCTAGTTTTAATTTTAAGAAATACTTTTATATTGCATTACTTTTACAGTCTGTATTATCAGTACATTTCGTTATTGAAATGTTGGTCTTCTAGTTTCTCCATGTGGATTACCTATTTTCATGCTTCTCTTTGTGCAAGCTTTTGCATTAAGTATCAACTTTTATCGAATGAACATTCTGGTTTTCTTCTGGCATATCGTGTTGTAGAAAATATCCTTTGCAACTTTTTTTAAACAGATTCTGAATTTCTACTTACAATTTGTAAATGTATCAACAGTGTAGAATTACTTTTTTAATACTAATTCGTCGGTGGCTCTTTCATCTTAGCCAGCTTAATATTGACAACTGTTCGTTGGCACGAATATAGTTCAGTTACAAAATAAGTAATTTTCGTTTTAACCACTTTCCCTCGTGGAGTAAATTAATAGTTGAGATTCCATCACAACCGGTATGTTTGTAGCAGACCTAAAAAATACTTTTTTACAATAAAAAACATTTCAGATCTTTTATTTAATTTGAATAAATATTTTTATCTCATCATGTGTTGTAAAAATTTATCTATAAAATCTTGTGTATTGTATAAAAGGACACTTTTTATAATATTTGTGTTTTTGTGTTTACGGGGACGATGCAATTTGGTGTGAAAAGTGTCAGAATTGTAATAGTAAAATTGAAAACCACAAAACCTTACATTTCTGGGATCGTGGGAGGCCTGTTCGTAGCTACAGAGTGTACATTTTCGTCAGTGAACTAATTTTAAGAATTGTCGCATCCTAAAAGGTATTAAGTTCGCATTTTCTTCAAAGTTCTAGTTTTACAATAGTCAATAAAAGAGATATTAAACTTCTAAATATAGGACCGCTTTAGTATTTAATCGTAACTATGATCTTTAACATTTTACTCCAAAAACGGAATATTATAACATAGCTATGGTGAAGATTACGTGGGACCACAAAATATCAATCTGAACATTATTTTGCGATGATGAAGTTAATTTTTATGCATTTTACTTTAGTTTGCATAATTTATGAGATGTGTTACTTATCAGGAATTCATTTCACTGTAACATTGTATCTTGAAAAAGTTGTAATTCGGCAGCTATATTGATGTTACCTAAAATAATTTTCTCTCAAAGTGGAGAATGAAGACGTTTGGTTACACTTACTTAGACGGTTACATTATCAGGAATTCACCACTCCGTCCAGGTTAATCTAGACTGCAGTACGGCGACATTAGATATCCAAAATCAGCCTGGTACATGGCGAGGTTTGCAGTCTCGAATGCACTTTATCTTGTTTAGATACAGTCTGTTTATATAAACCATCAGTGTGATATGACTCCCTGTGTTGATTGTTGTTCTTCGTTAAACAAAATATATCTATTTATCATTTCGTCTTGCCCTCTCTCACCAGAAGGACTCCATCGGTGTTGGGGGGGACGCATATTCAGGCTCCAACGGAGGACCCGTCGTGCACCACGTCAAGTTGAAGGACTCCGGCGAGGAGGAGAGTTCATCGCCCCGGTGTGAAGAAGGCCCGAGCGAAGAGGCCTGGTATGTCATGAGCGAAGCCACTGTGCAGACGGTGGCCGAAGCCATGCCTCTGCAGGCTGAACATGTGACTCTCAAAAAACCCCGAAGATATCGCAAGTGTTGCGAACTTCTGTAGCCCGCGGGGCAGTGTGGTCGTGTTAGAATTCCGTTTGCTTGTCGTTGTAGGCTCCCTTGCCACTGCTTGCATAGATGACAATCTGTTCTTGTTGATTTCATTCTATCTACCATCTCTTTCGGCTTATAGACGCTAAACTACATTCGTGGATGTATTACCTCCACCCGCCCACTCACTTTGAGAATACCGTTGCTATGGATGTCCTGTTTTGTTAATATAAATCTTATTTTTAGAGCTGCATTGGTCGGATAATACTTTCGCTTCAATAAGAACAGAACTCGCTGACATAGTTTCTAGTCTTTGTCATAATATTTAGTGGCTTTTACTCATTTTTTTATATATTAGAATGTTTTCAATTTCTATGACGGACGACATTATTTCTTAATTCATGTTCATTTGAGACAAATCCTATCTATAAGTATCCAGAGAAGTAATTTAATGAAATACTAGCTGTGTGTAACTTATCTAAATTGCTAGTAGCTCGTTGATTTATTAATTTCAAAAATAGTGCACCTTTTGGGTTGAAAGTGTAATTCTGCTAAATTGGTCTACAAATTCTTTCACATTTTAGAATTGATGGATATTTTTCAGTCGTGTTGTTGAAGAAAAGCCAACCTACATGTTTCCTAGAGACGGCAGTCGTACTGCGGTTAAGTTCGCATTTCTCCTTACAAAGGCCACTGACAGTAGAGTTTCCCAGTTCTATTCTAAACACAATCTGATCTCAACATCTCACCGACAATCATGTACAGAGTTCTCTCCTTCCTTCCCTAGGTATGTCTTTCCACTTTGTCCATTGACCGACAGAATAACTCACCTTGCTGTACAGTACGGCCTAATTACCACCCTCTCCCCTCCCCTCCTCTCCTCTTTGTATCAAGTTCAGAAGACTTGCCACATGCAATATTGCGCGCTCATTCCCCCCCCCCCTGATCCCTAACCCCTCTTAGTGAACACTGTTTTCCATTTCATTTCAACTACCCTGTCGACCGCCCTCCGTCTATCTTTTTTCTTAATATTTCAAATTCTGTGATGCGATAATTTTTCATATTTATTTGTTAATAATCATAGTATTGTATCGTACCTTATTCGCTACTAAAGCTGGTTCATAATTTCAATTTATTTTTGTACATTTTCGCTCGAAATTCATTCTGCGCAGGTTTTCTGAGATAGCTGATCAAACTGCAATCTATTCCTAGTGCAATATACTTTATCATTCTTTTTTTTCTGAATCGTGCATTGAAAGAATATTGAACTATTTTCTTTTTATTTTCATTTGTATGATTTCTTCTTATTTGGATCCCTCCTCATAGTATTATTATTGATCATTTTAATTTGACTTCTAGTCTCAAATATCTGTATCGCATAGAACGTCTGTGATTTCTCTTAAAGAGATAAATTCATCAATTAGTTCATTGGTTTAAATTCAAATAATGTAAAATCTGTAAAATTATTAATATTAATTTTTGTCTTCTCGCTGACGTGGCCACATTATAAACCAGATTGATTATTTCAACTATACTATTTTGTTTATTATGCATACTGCCACAATAATTTGTACCCACTTTTCTTGTTCGGCGTCTCTGTTATCTTCTTTGACTCTCGCATTTACTGTTTTCATTTTTGTGTTTATGTATTCATTACTTTGTTTATATTTTGTGCGATGCACCCAATATTCTTCTTCAGCCGTTGTTCTCTTTTTAGACGCTAACTATCTCGCTCGGTCACTTAGACAAGTTAATGGTTAAGAAGTTGAGCTTTTTTCATTTCTCTTTCTATAACTTGTATTTAACTATTGACTAATTGATTGATTTACTATTATTGATTAAATGCCCGGTGTTGCAGACTGACTTATCTTGTCTACCAAAGTACTGTAGTAATCTCCCATATTGTTGATCCTTGTTCATTTATTTGATCAATAAAATACATCTGGCTATTATTTGATATTTCTAGGCTGTGATATGGTTTAATTTCAACTTTTTAATAAATACCGAGAAGTATTTAAACTTAAAACTAATTCTGGAAAGATGTGCGCATTACTGTATATTCTTATTACGCAGATTACTGAAACATTCTTTGAATTATATTATGTACAGTTTAAATTGTACGAAATCTTCGTTCTTAGTTCGGAGGACTAAAAATTAAAAAGACTTCTTTAGTGAGAGTAGACATCGTTTTAGTTGATTGTAAATACTTCGCTACTTGTATTTCAATTACCGTCTATAGAGGGTGCGAATAATTACTCTCCTGTTTTTGTGTGAACTATTTTAAATACTTTGAAAGAGAAATTATATCCAAGTGTAATCATAGTAATTATATAATTATTTTATATTAAATTATTGCAAATATTTTGATAAACTTCTAAAATGGTACAGTTGTTCATCCTATGCACTATTCCCAGTAGCTAAAATATTTCTAGACTGCCAATTATTGCACATCTAACCGGATGTACCAGAATTCAGACCCCACGTTCGTTAAATTTAAAGAGACTTTCCTGTTTTATTTATAAATAATGTTTCCAATTTCTGGGCTGTATATTTAATTTAGCCACCCAACTGATTTATGTAATAATTCGTTTAGCCAGTTTATAGGTGTATTTTTATACTGACTGAATATGTTGCACCCTATATTTCGTATTTGTTTATTAATTGAACGATGATAAAATTTTGTTCTGTTGCCAGAATTCGTCAAACTGACATTTCCGTCTTGATATTTAATCTCTTTATTTAATAACAATTAAGTATGCTTTAATTCGCGAAAGATTAAATATATGAAAATTTAATCTATAAACAAATATAGGGCAATTATTTCCTGCTGATTGTATATGTAAATTGTTGACATTAGATTATATGGCGAACTGCAAGACAAAATAAATATATAAAACCTATATTAAAAAGTTGTTAATGTATTTAAAAGATATTTAATTTGTACTGTTTTTTTTTTCTTTTTGCTGCAGACCAATAATTCAATTTTTTTACAAAATTAAAACATTCTGTTTCATTTAAAATGTCTACAATTCCACAAGGTATATTACATCATTCTGTGTACGCGTATATTGATGATTGATTGAGAGTAAACCTTTTGGTTTGTTTTTTTAACAAAAGCATATTTCTAATGCTGCAATTGATCATTTGATTGAAGGAAAATTCTGGAAAGAATTCTAATAGCAGTGGATGATTGTAAACGTCTGAGTCATGAAATTGATTTTTCCATTTATGCTAAATCGTTACTGATAATTAAATTCGAAAACGTTTTGAGACAGTGTGTAATATATCAGGATAAGAAATAAAAATTTCTGGATAGCGTGCACAATTTTTAGAAAAGTTTATTCGATAATAATAAGTACGAAACTTGAGATTCAAGTAATTCTAAAAAAATTATGGAGTATATTTTTCATTATTAATATAAATCTTTTTAAAACATTCTATAATAAAAATTTTACATAAATAATTAAACAACATTACAATTAAAAGCATTATAAATTAGTATTTTCTTTAAGTAACAAATTGAACCACACAAGTCTTAAATTATAGTATTTAAGTTAGTATTTTAAAATGGAAGGAAACAAATATATGTCAATGAAAATTATCCGAATTTTTAAAAACAATGAAAAGTAAAGTTGTTTTGTTTTAAATTGATTTTATAAAATTTAATTTATAATCTATAATGTATCCTTTTAAATATCATATATATTTAACTCATTCGTGTGGGCGTACCTAGTACACAAATTGTAACAATAAGTCCTAGACTCTTTAATAAAAATGAGACTGTTTGGAAGATCACTATATATATATGTAATATAGCGGAGGATAAATGTGGAAGGAATCTGCAATACAAAGAAAAATAAATACATGACTTAATAAAATTGACAAAGATATGTGAAGACATAGTTATCCTTTACAGAAAAATTATTCAATAGCAAATATATAATTTCTATGTTTATGATCTTATGAATGATCTTTGTTCATAAGCCAATATGTATGTAACTTTAACCCATAGGTATTATTACTCTGTATGAGAGACAATTGAAACCTTAGTGAAATTAAACTAAATAAGAATATGTGGTTCAGAACAGCACGTGATCCTAAATTATAAGTTGTCCCATTTTACTATCTACAGCATGTATTGGCTTTCACTAACAGGATTATGTGTTCAATCTGTAGATACCATCGTTCACATACTTAGTAATAACTGGATGAACGTCCATAGTCAAATTGTTAGAGATCTAAGATTCTTTTTTTTAAATTACCCCCACTAAGCAATTTTTTAAAGCTTTACGTTTACAATCTGAAATATCCTCCGTAACGCTGTATTAAACCAACTATGACCCCCACACACGCCATATACGTTACGTAATACTTGAACAATTTCCAATACAATCAAAAAGTCACATCATTAATAATTAACGGTCAATCATATAGTTTTCGTAATATATTGCGACATTTTACGAAAACAAAAATGGATAAATCAGGTATTACTTACTTTTTAAAATAAATACTTACATAATTATCAATTTTAAAATTTGGGCTTTTTTGTCAAATGTAACAATGTAAGGAAATGGTCATATTATACAGGGTGGCGCCGAAGTTGTTATCCCCAGTATGAAATAATGTATAACTTTATGTTGATAATAATAAAAAATTATTTATATTTCAACGTTAAACAGAAAATACAAAGAAGATAAGGGTTCTCAAGTGACCAATAAACTGATTTAGGACGATTTATTCTTCCGTTTAATTTAAACGAGGCTTCGTCTGTCCAGATGACTTTATCGAGGATATCAGGATTAATGTGGTATAGGGATAAAAATTCTTCACAAAATTGAACTCTTCGGTCACTATCATCTTCCAAAAGACCTTGAAGTAATCTTGGTCGGTATGGTGTCAATCCAATTTCTATCATAATGCGATTAAGGGACCTGCGTTGTGTTAACAGTTTTAGGAGCACCACTCCTAGGAGCGTCTGTAACATTACCTATTTCTTCAAATTTTTTGATCAACTGTTGACAAGACCTTTTTGTAGGCGGGCGTGTTTGAAATGAATCTCCCCAGTTATCATTGATCTCTTTAAAACTTCTGGTTTCATAATACGTTTTCACGATATGAATTCTTTCATTTAAAATTAATCGTCGTCCATGATTATTATCCATTGCAAAAAAATGACAAAGCGAAAAAATGAATAACAAAATAGGTCAGGCATTGTTTTACATCAGCTATACTTTCCCGCAACGTACAACATCTTAACTAAAATTAAAAAAATTTCAATTAGTTTACAATAATAAGAATGTGCGAGGTGACGCTTATTAATTATTTCATACTGGGGATAACAACTTCTGCGCCACCCTGTATAACTTTCTTTTAGGGATATATAATGAATATATTATATTATCCCTGGTTTTGTATATTCAGGTTGATGGTTATCTAAATATTATAATATTATTAGTTACCAATTTGGTAGTGAAGACAATTCACGCAATTGGTAGAAATTTTTATTTTGTACTATCATATCTTTATATAATCTCCTCAACTAAAGTTATAAAAAAACAATTTGTTTGAATTATGTTAGTATTATTAATAAATATAATTTTTAATTATTTAAGCATTTATATAGGGTAAAGATTTCAAAATTAGGGATTAATTTATTTATTAAATATGGATTATCTTAAATATAAATTGTATAAATATTATATCGTATACATTCTTGATTATGGGATTACATTTAATTTAATAACATTTTTTATATCATTTTAATAACATTCTTAAAACAATATATTTATATACTGTCCCTTAAAACACATTTTATTTATTTTGAATATTAAAGGTAATTATTTTTATTCGTTATAGTATATTCAATATAAATTTATGTGTTAAGTAATGGGTCAACATTACTAACTAGTTAATAAATAATTACGTATAATAAAAATTTATTTAAAATATTTATTACGAATAATATAAAAACAAATACTATAATATATTCAAATGGTTGTATTGACAACACTATTCTTCTAAAATTAAAATTTTTAACATATTATATAATTTGTTTTTATATTATTTGTAATACATATTTTGTATCTTAATCATTTTAGTAAGTTTTATTTACATTAATAACTGTTTAAGATTTTATTTAAATCAAATATGAAAAATATTTTATTTCTTTATAATGAAGAATAGAATAAGTGGGTGATCCTGCTGAAGTCAGTCATAAAATCTATAAAAAGTTTAGAAAAAATATTGTTTTTAAGCTTTGTATTGATTTTATGACATTTAACATATTTTTAGAAAAAAATTAATTTATTGCTGACTTCTGGGTTATAAATAAAAAATGTCCCTGGGACAGGACAGATGGTAAGTATTAAATGTCAATAAATTATAAATAAGTAATAAATTTCCACTTATTTATAATAAACATCCCTAGGATATGTATGGATGTTTAATACCTTTTTTGGGACATTTAATACTTACCACTCCATTGTGTCCCAGGACCATTTTTGGGATGGGATGTTTATTACCTATAGCCAACTTGAATTGTCATTTGAATTAGGAATATTTGCAAAGAACTATGTTCACCAATAAACATATTAAACCTTTTCAGACAATTTTATTAAATATATTATTATTATATAAAATTTATAATCAGCAGAGAAATCTACAGAAAAGGTTTATTATACATTTTCTGTCGATTTTATTAAATTTATAATTATTATATAAAATTCAAAATTGGCAGAAAAGGTTTATTTTACATTTTCTGCCGATTTTATTAAATATATAATTATTATATAAAATTAAAAATTGGCAGAAAAGGTTCATTATACATTTTCTGCCAATTTTAGTATATATATATATATATTTATAATGTTATTTTATATAATAAATTTGTTTATAAATGCATACATTATGATATTAAAAATAAAATTCAAAATCGGCAGAAAGGTTTAATACATATCAATAATCACTATTACAATAAAATGTTTATTGATAAATTATTTTTTTATATTGAATTCAGAACATTTTTTAATAAAATTATTATTTTAAATTCAATATAAAGCAGTCAAATTCACAAAAATAATGTATGAATTGTTTAATAAATCAGTTCCTGGGCAAAACAAAGCAAAACCAATCACTTGCTGGACCATTTTAAGAAAATTGGCTAGCAAGCAACTTAAAATGGTCCAGCGAGTGATTGGTTTTGCTTCATTTGACCCAGCAAATGATTGAATTGGCTAGCCAAATAAATAAATAAAATACAAATATTAAATAATTTACACATTATTTTTGTGAATTTGACTGCTTTATATCGAATTTAAAATTGATTGAAATAAGTTTTTAGAAATTTTATTGAATCTGTTGCAAAATCCATTGCTGGAATCACTTGTTAGAGTTAGTGAGGTCAAATTACATTTTGCTGAATTTGACAATTTTAAACAATCCCCCACACCCCTTTGTTATGCCCATACAAACATTCACAGGCCTCCCCATCAATCATAAAATAGAAGAAATTTAGAATAAATAGTGTAAAATGGGGAAAATGTCATTAAAATTTTCATAAATACATATTTTTTAGTAGAGTATATCTTTATGTTCAGTATTACAATGTGTCCAAGACTGGTATGACACAATAAACTGTCAGTTTTGTAATTACTAATTATAAATAAAATTTATTTTATATACTTCCCTCTTTTATTTTTATTAAATAAGTTTAATATTATGAAACAATACATTTAATTTAAAGCTAAGGAAATATTTATAATTATTATAACTAACTGTTATCAATAAATATACAGGGTGGCACACAAAGATATACCTGTTAACAAAAATTTTAATCTATGAATTTTACATTTTAAACTGATGTGATCTATGATTTAAATTTAAAAT
>JAUZNC010059350.1:0-10230 GCA_034780395.1 Vannuccia rotundouncinata
AAATGCATGGAAAAATGTCAATGCTTGCGACTTCTGTGCCCCGATGCGGCTGACTATCTGGTGTACCTCAATGTGTCTGTGCCACAGTTTTTCCAGACCAATCTGCAAGAATTTGGTAACTGCTATGACCACCACGTCGGTATCCACAGTGCAGATCATCAACATGGACAAAGATCCTTGAGTCTGCTTCCTCTTGGGAATAGGGAGTAAGCGCTGAAATTATGGTGCCTCTGGATGAGCACACAACTTGATCATCCACCGTGCTGTAGATTGTCTTGGCATCTTCAGTTTCATAGTCCACACATTTCTGTACAAGAAACCGAAACAAATCCTGTTTGTTTTCATTGTTTCGAAGAAAGCCTGGACAATTGCCTGGAATTCTTGTGGATGATGAAACCCGACGCCAAGTGCCACAGCCTCTCTTCTCTCTCGTTGCGATTTTCAAGCTATCTGACTTATAAACATCCCATACAATATCTATTCGACTGACAGTTTTCAGTTCCTTCACCACATATAGTAGGAAGACCTCCTTGGCATAATCTTCAAAGGTACCACAGGTGCCAGGAACCAGAAAGTGAACTACAGCAGGTCCATCGAGGACTATGCAATCAACATCCAAGGAAGTACCATGACTGTTTGTCACATTTCCTTCTAGGCAGTCCAAAAGGTTATGCTTGTCACCTTAGCGCATTTGACCTTTAGTTGCCAGTGACGGTGGAGTAAACTGGTTCTCATGCCGAAAGAATTCAGCAACATCCCCTTCTCAAGTTTGACATGCTATGTACAACATTGAAAACTGAGCCCTGTCACTTTTCAGTTCAGTCAGCCTCCCTGCTGCCTTGGTTTTTTCCGTTCAAGGCTGGCTAAACGTGGCCAGGTTGTTGCGTGGAATAGTATCTCCAATTGACTTCGAATTGGACTTGAAGCTTTCTTCCATGAATTTGTAGTATTTTGCCTTCCCCAGCGAATAGATGTTCTTCAAGTCTTTTACAATCTTCTCTGACAAGACAGCTTTAGAATTAAAATTCAGTATGTCCATGCTCTCCTTCATGAAAGGGTTTCTCATCTCTTCAATTGTTGTCACACATCAATTGATCGTAAATCATGAAGGAATTTCTGCTGGACACTTTTTGTCTGCTCATGGTGGCAATCCGGAGTGACATTATAGGTAGTTCCATCTGCGTCGAAGCCGTCCTCAAACTCATCAACTTGTCTCGCTATTTCAGGCCCTGGCACCAACCATCCCTGCTTCAGGGTTTTCACCATCGACCTTAACCAGTGCATTAATCTGTTCATGTGCCTGATCCAATGAAATGGAAGAGATAGGTCGACTTGTCTTCTTGGCAGTGAATGCTCCACGTTTGAACTCACGAAAAACATCTGGACATCTCTCTTGCAAGGATGACATATCTCGCACATGAACCGGTGACCAGCGAGCATAGTTTGGAGGGTCTAATGCGAAGAACAAGGGTACTAACTAGGCTTGCGATGCAATGTACAAGTCAAAATCGGACACTCGCAGGGACCTCAAAAACTGGAAGATAGTCAGTTCAAAGTCTAGCCCTGTCTGCCAAAAATGGAACCGTGGGTACATTTCAGAACTCTCAGCACACCACAGTGTGAATCCATTTGCTTCGGTCTGACCACTGTCACTGTTTTCCATCTCCTTGGAATTCAGGTAAGCTTTCTTCTGTAATTGATACAAAGCTGTGGCAGTAACCTGATGTGCCCTGCAGGTTTTTGTCACATGCGACAAATTTTAAAATTAAATATAAAGATTATTTAAAACACAAAAAACATTGTGAATATACTATTAACTTTTTTAATATAGATAATTCGTTTTATACCATAGAAAGATTTTGAGAGTTCATATGTATCCTAACTCATTGATCGAATGTTCATATAAGTCATATTTTCATACCATTTCATACCATATTTTGACCTTGTTATAATATTGCCTTTATAACACCATTTTGTAACACTTCGTTTGTTTATGTATGTTTATATCCATATTCATTAAACCAGTCAAATATTATATTTTGTTAGTTTATGGAAACTACATCAATAAATATTCATTTATTACTGCTAGATATTTTTGCAACATATAATTACTCAACTAATATTTAAAATTGACAAATATTATTCCGACTACTTTAAAAATATTATCCGTTATTACATAGATAGTTGTTGAATACGGCATATATCTATTGAGTCTGAAATATTGTGATTACGTATTCCACGAGTCGTAGACGAGTGGAATACGGAAAATCACAATATTGAAAATATCACAAAATATCACAAAATATTGAATATCACAATATCACAAAACTGAATGTAGGATCAAGGCATCTTGAAACCCTAACAAGTTTGTTTAGAAGAGAACTTTCGGATGATAACTTTTCCAAAAAGCCTTGCAGAACAATGCGACAATCAAACGGTAATCCCTGCCTATCAAAAGGAGAAATGGAATTGGTCAGCAGGTTGATTTCACTGGAAGATAGTCCGTTGTGTCTTTGAAAATCTGAGGAGTTGACAAGTGATCAATGTGTTCAGAACAAACAAATCGTCGGAGCATATCTTTATGAAGAGAAGTTAGCTCTTCAGCCAAAGGTACAAGAGATGATACATTCTAAAACCATGTCAGAAAAATGAGGAGCTACAGCAACAATCTCGATGGTGGATTGGATTGCATCAGGATCGAGAACAAAAAAGACTATATTATAAATGGATCGATGGCTCTCCATATGACTACGCGTAAGGTCAAACTTTTATCAGTTTACTGAAGTTAACATAGTAGAGTGTATTAGCCATTTTATTTAATTATAGAATATATCTTTTTTTTACCTTATAATAATAAATAATTCAATTTAAACTAAATAACTTTATTCTGAATTAAGATTTTGTTTTAATAGAAATTTACTTATTGAGGAACCCAACAATTATCACGGCAAACAATATTGTATTCAATTTCAAGAAAAACGTGGCTGGGTTGTGGAACGTTGTGACACTAGAAGTCCATTTATTTGTGCAGATAAAGCTTACGTTTTACCATCCCTTAAAAATCACGGTAAATTAATAGTAACCTTCTTTCTAACTATTTATAAAACAGATGCATTTATATTTGTATATTAGCACACACACCCATATATAAGTGGTATCCAAAGTTTAGAAATTGTTGACAATTTAATTTATATTTTTAACACGCGCAATTCCATGGGGGGGGTCTGGGAGACCCCTGGGTATGGTTTTTCTTGAATAAAACCTATTGAAAATAGAATTATAAATCAAATCTTTAAATATGGTATGAGAACTTCAAAGATATACAATTAAGTAGTTTTAACAAAAAATTCAATGAGTAACTGTTTTGTATAAATAATTGCACAGAACAATAAGTACACTGAACGGCATAAATTTTGCGACATCATCAAATCCTAAAAATAACACAATTCAAATTGCTAATTGAGCTATGCTTACATTGGCATTCGTTATCACATTGGCAAAGACAGAAACTGCAAGATGAAAACACAACACTTGTTGGATCCAGAGCAAAGCGATCATCTGTGCAAAGCAACTATGTCAAAGAACAAATTCATGTTTATACACCGTCTCTACGTTTTGATGATATTGAAACTCGCCAAGTCCGTCGACCTAATGACAAATTCACGGCCATTCGTCATATCTACAACACATTTGCCCTCAACTGTGCATCACATTGGACACCAGCACACCATGCAACTGTTGATGAACAAATTGTAGCTTTTCGTGGCCTCGGTCCTGTGAAGGTATGTGATCAATCTAAACCTGACAAGTATGGTATCAAGATGTACCTGATCACTGATTCAACGACTTTATTTTTTTTACATATTGAAACATATGTCAGCAATACGCAATTACCAGCAGAACTCTACAGTGGAGTTACTACATTGAAACGTCTCATGGAAGCTGCCAATTTACCTAACGGTACTGGAATTTGTGCAGACAGATTCTTCATCGATTTCCAACTCGTTTATTGGTGTTTTCAGCAATGACATTTGACTATTCTTGGAACAGTCAGAAATGATAAGAGATGCGTACTTCCCTCTATGCGAAAGGAGCACATGCAAGGTAACCCAGAATGATACAGTCGAACAGTTTATGCTCTCCATTGTACTTTATCTGCATATATTCCACTGAGACATGCTGAGCGGAACTTCAAATATGTTCTCTGTATGTCTTCTGAACACTTGAATGCCCAAGTTGATAACGAGACTGTTAAGCCTTAATCTATTATGTCTAACAATAAATTCAAACCAGGTGTTGACATGTGTAACTGATGTGTAAAAGAATATACCACTACTCGACGCTGGCCAATGAGAGCCTTCGATAACCTCATGGACATCGCTGGAATCATCCACCATAACCACCCGGCGACGTTTTTCCTACTGTAAAGAATGGTGGTCGCAAAGTATATTTAGCGGATCTTGCTAAGGAGCTGACACGAAATTCAATGCAAAGCCGTGCTGAAACTGGAACCTGCCTTCATAAGTCGCAGAAACTGTGAGTTTGATGGTATTTGCTTTTGATGCGAACCGTCGCCGTGAACCTGTTTTAGCAGCTAATGTCAGAGCGATCTGTTGTGTGTGTCCTGTTGCACAAAAACGGAAGAGTAGCCAACAATGCCATCACTGTCACCTAATTGTATGCGGTGAACACAGTCGGGTGATGAGAACATGTTTCAATTGTACTGTCAATGATGATTATAACCTGTAAATAATCTAAATGATTTCTGGAAATTTATGAACTTTCCATATATTTCTGTTTTATTCTTGTCAATATAATAATATATATCATATCTTGTTGTAAACATATTATAGAAATAATAAATATAGAAATATATATAGAAATAATAAAGAAATCGGGCTACTTTTAGTACAATATTTTTAAAGGGGTCTCCCAGACCCCCATGGAACTTGGTGTAAGTGCAAAAGGCATGGAACTGCACGTGTTAATAAATTCTAATGACCTAATGTGTTAATTATTTGTATTATATATATATAATGTCTATAGACCCTGTAAAAAAAAATTTTATATCGTTTAAGATTAAATTTAAATGAGTTGTTAATATAAAAAGTATTGTTTTTTAAATTATACATTCTCACAATCGAGGTTTGACCACCTTTTTTCATTTCTATTTATAAATTAAAAGGAAAAATATATAAAGGATGGTTATAGGTAGTATATACATATAGGTATTAATTATTATTACAGTTTTCCTTTGTCGATGTGGAAATTTGTGTTACATTTTTATAACATTACCTAAATCCTGGAATAAAGCGGCAGATTACTGTGATGCACTAGGAATGACTGTGGCTTCTATTCACAACGAGGAAGAGAACGTAATTTTTCACATTTTATAATATTAATTATTTATAATTTTTGATTTAGACATAATATATTAAAATTTTCTAATAAGAAAAGATACTCAATCCTGAACAACTTCGTAACATTATTGAAATTTAACTTTAGTTAACAACAAAGTATTTTTTCAAAACATATTACATTTTTGTAATTGATTTGTTAGATTTGGGTTGGTGAAACTGCTCATAATATTTCTAAAACGTCGTGGTGGATTGGTCTTAGTGATTCTACAAATAAAAAAAGGTTTCAATATTTGGATAGATCTCCTGTCGATTTCACGTAAATACAATTTTATATATTACTTAGGTTTATATATAGGTTGTCCCATCAAAAAAGGTACCAAATTCCAATTTTTTATTTGTAATATTATAAAGATTATATAATGTACAGTGTTTTAAATGCAATGATATGAAGATATCGTAAATTGTACTAATTGTAACCCATGTTATCAAACTATCATAAAAATTGTTAGTATTAGCCATAAAAACAATTGTTCGAAAATGACTTCCAACGGTACCAACAATGCACGCCGACAATATGGAATTTAAAACAAACAATATTAATAATTATATTTTTTATTTTAACTTATAAGATTATCAATATTGTGACAATAATACAATAATTGCATATGTGCATAATTGAATTTACTAACGTATATAAATAGGATATTGTTCCAGTGATATTTGTTATTGTTACATTTAAAATGGTGCTTAATTTGAATAGAAGAGTTATAATCGTTAAATATAAATAATATATTAACACTTTTCAGTTCAATTTTATCAAGTATTAAAAACATATTTTCTCTTTTAAAATTCGTATATTTTGTAGTTTCAGCATTATATAGACGAATATTTCTCAAATAGTTATATCAATATATATATATATATATATATATATGAACATATACAGCAATTATGTATATTCATTTATGATGACGTTATTATAATTGAACTTTTATGGGATTTAATAAATATTTTTATAAATTTTGAATTACGATATATCCCTTCTAATAAAATTGTTTTGTTATTTAATAACCCCTAATTAATTGTTTTATGTTTATATGGTAAAAATCTAAAATTAGTAGCAAGTCATCTAATGCCGAAATAGTGCCGGAATAATGACTACGGCACCATTCGGCACTTACAGGCATTATTCGGATGCCCGTCAGGCAACACTGTGTTTACTGTGATTTGGTACATGGTGAGCAGTTTATGTGTTGTTGACTAAGATATTAACTATGAAGCAATGAAAGCTGAAAGAATATGTCCAGATTTTTGAGACAAAGTAATTCCCTTCACCAAGCAAAGAAGACATTCAACCAAAGTTTTCCAACAGATGGTGCCCTTTCTTACTATAGTCTATATAATTTGTTTGTGCATATCAGTCATTAATAAAAAGACATAATGCTTATATAGGATCAAATGATATACAAATTAAACATTATTCGTGATAGTATCATATGTTATTGCATTTGAAACAAACTGTACAAATTAATTATTTGTAATTGTGCACATTACTATCTTTAAAATATGGCAAATTAAATAATGCATTTTTTGGAATTTGGTAACGTTTTTCTGAAATATGTATTATTTTGAATTCATTTCGTTCAAATCCGAAAATAAATAACTTACAAACACTCAAAAAATAAAATACACTTTAATGATTACTTACCAATAAATAAATTGTTTTTTAAAATTATTCACATATTTGTATTCAAATTATTGTGTTTTCCAGGGCGTGGAATAAAGGTGAACCCAAGGGTATGAATTTTGATGAAAAATTTGTTTCCATCGGTAGCAAGTTTTACACTGACAAATGGAATACTAATCATATTAAGAAATCTTTCTATTTTATCTGTAAATCTACAAAAGAAAATGCATTTTGTAGCAAAATAGATTAGTTGAAAAGTTTGTTTTACTGGAATAAATACATTACATAAATACAAAATTACAAACGACTTTTTATCAATCTTTATTATTTAAAGAGAGCTTTTCCTAACATAAAATGTAGGCTGACTTTAAACAAAACAAGCGGCAATCATTATAATATATAAGTGTACTGATTGGCGCATATTTTGTAAAAACTTAATGTGTACAGCATACAAAATGAATATAAATCATTTGAAATTTATTAAATGAAGAATTTTTTATTTTTGTTAATCCTGTATTTCTGAACCTTTTTGGACTATAGGTAGGCATAAATTATTAGCAAACAAAATATAATACTGGACACATTTCTAAGAAGAGTTATTATAAGGATCATTAATTTCCACAAACGTCTCAACCCATTCTCCAGACACTATTAAAATCCAAAAGACATTCAATTGCTAAAAAAGTTAAAAATTTTAAGTAGCCAAACGCTACATCTACTACCTCTAAAAACTTTCGTTCTTCAGTATGAATTTGCCAACCTCTTTAGAGGACTGCACCAGCTAGCTACGCCTCATACATTCTTCTAACATTAAAAATTCAATTTAAATAGTTTTGGGAGAACAGCAAAATAAACAAAATTAAAAAAACGATATTAATCTTTATACGTACTACATGTAAAAAATATATCATTCCATTATTTTGAGTTTACAATTACCTAAGAACAATGGCCATGACTAAAAATTTCTTAAATTAGTCTACAAAATTGCTAGAATCACATAAAAATGTTATTTAATTTTTTAATTATCATCAAATATGTGAAAATACAGTAATAATCCTTCATTAGAACGAGTCTTCGTGAAATTATTGAGATTTACAGATTTTAAAAAATTATTTTTTTATAATTGACACTTCTTTAATAATTATTAGTCACAATTTCCAACAGTCTATAAAACAATGAATGACTTTATAAAAACTGTGTCATATTAAATATACAATTATACTGTAATATCATAAAGTGAACGTTACTTCATCTTCACCAATTCCTTCTTCGTCATCATCATAAATCAGTTTTATTAAAAATAATTATAAAACCGGAGATCTAATATTTACAGAGTACAAAAAGAAGAATACAGCATAAAGTCTGACAGATTTAAGTTGATTAATTATGTAACAATAAGTTAATTGTTTCTGAGCGTTAGAGATTTCCATATTGCACGGTGTTTTGCTGCGTTGAGTATTTCTGTCATTTCCAAATAGGAAGACAATCTTTGACTTGTTTGGTGAATGTTTGTCGATTTCCTTGGCCGATTTTCATGCGCTCTTCGGCTTCCCATAATACGAGTTGTGACACTGGCTGGTCGCAGCGCACACAGTGGCCAATGAAGCTCAATCGTCGTGTTTTGACGATTTCGGACGCTTTGGGGAGGCCATCGTACAAAATTGTGTTTGTAATGTGGTCTTGGTATGAAGTGCCTTTAACCCTTCGAAGCATTCTAGTGTAGGCACCGTCAAGTCTTGAGATCATTATTTAGTTAAGGTCCAGGTCTCACTGTTGTATAATAGAATGCTCTGCACTATGGCCTTAAAAATATTGATCCTAATGGTGGTCGAACCCGTTGATTTCGATACCATTTCGAGTTTGTTGGTGGCCTAAAACGCTTGACTTATTCTCGTGTTAAGATCCTTCTTCGTATTTGTCCCTCTCACTCTTGAAAATCCAATCACTTTCATCCTCTTTGGACATTTTGTGTATGTACCTGAGGAGTGGCCGACAACCTAGTCTTGTGGAATATTATAATTTATGAAACTTTAAATCGTGAACAAATATGAAATACGTTGTTATTTACTAACCTAGTAACTACTATAAATAGAATGAGTATAAGAAAATTAAATAAAAAGTAATCCAGTACAACTGTATTAGTTAATTACACTCTGAAAATCTGTTGGTTTTTGGGGGTGGAACAAAAATGAAATCTTGCACAAAAAAATTATTAAAATAATAAAAAAATTTAAAAATAAATTAAAACAATTTTATTAAAGCATAAACTTGGCCATGCAAACATATTTGGTTTCATCATATTAGCTTTCCAACATTTTTCTTGAAAATCATCTAAATTAGTCTAAAACACTAAAAGTCCACTTATACAAGTCTGAATAGAGATATACAAAAAAGAATATATTATTGAGGGGATCAACTAATAATACAAATATACAACTACTTTTAAAATTATTTTTTTTAGATTGATTTTTGAGCCAGAAAATACAAAAAAATTATAATTCTTTAAATAAATAAGCAGTACATTTTGTATATATTTTTTTTTAATAATTGTCATGATTTAAAATTCTCCTAAATAATCTAATTCAAAGTACAAGTAAATTGATAAAATTGGAAAACTGATAATCGATAACTTATGGTGCGGTGATAAATGTATCAAAAAATTAAATTGCTTCCTCATAATAACGGTCTACTGGTTTCTAGTCTCATAAATCAGACAACAATTTTACTGAACGTTTTATGAACGAATTCCACATATTTTTCATTAATGCTTCCACTAATCTTCATCCCTCTAATAATAATTTTTTTAATCGTCATCAGAAAGGGTACAGATTTAACTTATGATGTTGATATGATGTAACAACTTTGCAAATATAATTTCTTATTACATAAAGTTAAATATGTAATTATAATGTTTTGTTACAGCAAAAATATTTTTAGATATATTAGTTTGAAATGTTGAAATATTCTTAAATTCAAAAAAATTCAAAATACGTTTTATTGGTGGCTTCTAATTCATTTGAATATGTAGTATATAGTACATTTTTTACCATCTCTTGTGTATTCAAATTTATTGTATTATTTTTGAAGTATTCCTACAAAAATCATTTTTTATGATTTAAAATAATTCTTGATTTATTGATGAATCCTTACTACCGTACTTTAAATAAAGGAAAGCGATGTACT
>JAUZNC010059351.1:0-46123 GCA_034780395.1 Vannuccia rotundouncinata
TAAAATTAATGACATAAAAAAAATTATAGTTACATTTTGAAAAAAACGCAGCAAATGTAAAAAAAAACAAAAAACGCAGGGATTTATTTGAAAAAACGCAGCTGCGTTTAAAACGCAGCTAGTGGCAACACTGCCAAGTGTCCTCCCCTTCATAAAAATTTTTGGGACTGTACCTGATTATGGTATCAGGGCATAGTAGCTATTAAAGCACAGTGGACCTTAAATACATTTTTTGCAAACCTAACTTGACCATACTAATGGGTTGCAGAATATGTCACTATGATGTCATACAATCATTTTAATGTGATTTTTTTTTAAATGTATGGCGGGCTTTTTTATAATATTGATTTTTTCAAAATGGCTGCCATTTTTTTATTAAAAAGGTTATAGCTCTGAAACAGTTTTCATAATGGTCTATTAATGTATTACAAAGAATATAAAACCATACTCAAACTACTGAAAAATTTTGTTTTTTAAGCTATAAGTATTACCTATAATAATATTTTGGTGTATACCTTGGGCACCCTACAAATGCTTGAATCAAATTTTCCATTTTTTAAAAAATAGATTACTATATGTATATGATAAGTTTGACAGGTTAATTGACATCTATAATAATAAAATTATTGGCATGGGCCCAACTTCTTTAACACAGTGTAGTCCAAACTGTTGCTGTAATTTGTGTGACATGTCCAGAAAGACTAGTCCAATATTATGTCTGAACCATTAGTAAAAGCTGACCCATCCAATATAACTTCATCAGGTTATGCATGGCTGGCACTGGCGGGGGGGTTTGGGGGGTGAAGCCCATCTATTAATTAATCCTTGTCAGTTAATTAATTAAGTGCCTGTCAGTTTTTTGCCTCTTTAATGGATTTAATTATAATATTGATCATAGTTAAGTAAAGGACTTCTTTCTATTCATATAGTTTAACAAAGAAAAGAAATTTTTGTGGGTGTCATAATTGTAGCCCCCCAATATGACAATGTGGCACTGACTATGGTATGTTTATTACTATTCTGATGGTGGTGTAATCCCATCTAGATCCAAATTGTGTCAACTATGTTTAACTGTTCTGAATCATTAAAAATCTCACATGTGTACATAGGCTACAAGACAATCAAACTAAGTGAACTCAGTACCTTATTATTGTGCAGGGCCATAATTCTAAGGGGGCTTGGGGGCTTAAGCCCCCCCACCCAATATTTTCCATAAATATTTTGACGCACCCTCTGAAAAGATATAGGTATTATTTATATTGTATAATAATCAACTGCATAGGTAATCATGTCACCCCTTAGAATGATAACCATCGCAAAAATTTAAAGGAAATTATGGCCTTGTTGTGAAAAGTTTAAAAAAAAAACATAAAACATTTCCATATTTACTATAAGGTTGTAATCAATAATTGGATGTTTTTTCAGTATTATGATTTTAATAAGTAGAATATATATTTATCTACTTTCTAATTTATAATAATACAAAAAACTCGTAAAATTTGAACTACCGCATAAGTATTTATTATTAATTTCCGTGACAACAAGATATAATAACAAATTCGCTATTTTAAATTGTTTATTCATATTCAAAATATATTCTAATTCTAAGTGTACAATCAGATGGAAAAATGAATTGCATAAAATTATTAAGAGCTGTCGTCAGTGATAATTTAATTAACTTACATCTCTTTAACTTCTACATTATCTTCATTAATATTTTAATATTCTTTTTGAAAGGTCTAATTAATTGCGTTGTTTATGAAAATTACGTTAGGTATATGAAAATCTTCTCCATATCCTTCAGTAATATTTAAATAGTCTGTTACACGAGTGATACATTATAAATTACAAGTATTTTAATTGTGGTTAAAAAAAATTATATGTTTCATACATACAAATATACCAATATATATAGGTATCAAACTACTTGAAATTTAAACGTAGGTAACACTTAACACTAATTAGGTGGGCGTCTCCTATAAAAGACAAAAATATTTGTTATTTTATATACATATTTATTTATATAAATACAAATATTTTGGCAAACCTATCATAAATATATACAATTTCAATAAAAATCAATATTATCTGAAATGCGACCAAGAGATAATCCTTATTAAGTTGCCCAAATTTATAAAGATTGTGAAATGTTATGAGTACCAATACTTAAATATGTAATAAAATTAAGGTTTATTTATAATGAACCAATGAACCAAAGTGTACAAATTTTAATGATTACCTATACAAAACAAATCTGAAAATTTAATTTCTAACTCATATCAATAAGATGATTTTGTATATTTCAATTCATAGTTTACAAATACATAATGAATGTCTTTACCTAACTCGTAAATTCTTTAATCTGAGTGGAAAGTCAATTCATCAGCTATTAATAAAATTTTATATAATATAGGTAGGTATATATAGTTAAACAACAGTTGTCAGCTACGTATACTATGTACTTAATTTTTTTTTTTAAATATGACAAAGAAAAACACTCTACATATTACACTTTTTGCAAACTTTTGCATCATAATAATTGAACGTATAACAGTGTTTACATGTCCAATATTCTTTATTAGACTCTCTGTCTATTGACTTGACTTCACTCCAACGAGAAGTTTTACAAACAGAACAGTGAGATGATTGGATCTTATTTCCACAATTGCAAATGAGACATTTCCACACCAGAAGAGAGTTTCCATTTTGAGGATCAGCACAAAAATTGTGATCTTTGGTCATTGTTACGTCACTACCCACAGCGGTATTATTGTCATCCATTTTTGAGAAGTTGTCAGAAATTCTCGTGTGGATTGTCCTGGATGATGGGGGTTGATTTTGTGTTTCTGAATTTCGTGTTGGAGGAGCTATTTCACATTTCTGAAAAAATAAGGAAGGTATTGCTCAAAATATGGCTCAAATATAATATAAGATTAATACGTCATAATAACAGTACCTCTTGTCTGTCAAGAATGTCTCGTTTAAATACAGAACAAGAAGAGCATTCTTGTGATGCCAACTCATTTTTTGTTGAGCAGATAAGACACGTCCACTTTGTGACCTCTGTAACCGCTGTTCCACGAGATTTATCATCCTTCGGACAATCTTTTGAAGGACAATCCTCTTGATTCTTTTGAGGTGCAACAGATTTATTTGATGACTTTGGCGTTTTCAAAGTTTCTTCCGCATTATCTTCTTTATTGACCTTTTGTATATTCAGAATAATAGAAAAAAGTTATAACTACGAATTTTAGATAATGTTAACGTAATTAAATTTTATAATACGTTACTGAATATTTTAAAAACCAATATTTAGAACAATTCAGTAAATAGCACGAAAGTCAAACTAGAACAAACCTTCTGCAAGTTTGCAAGTTGAGATTTAAGATCTTCGATGGTATTTGAATAGGAGCTTAATAGAAGAAAATATGTGTTGCTTGTTGCGCGTTCTTTTCGCATCACATCACGCATACACAACACGTATCCCTCCAGTTGTTCCCTTGACAAAGATCCAACATTGGTCAATGTGGGAGGCTGTTCAATACCCGCAGTCGCCATAGATATCAATCTAAAAGTATCAAACAAATATTTCAACAATGAGAAGAAATGGTGAAGAGAATTAGATTCAAAAACAGATAAATGGAACACGATTTACGGCGCTTAATGTTACAAAATTATTTTAAGAGCAGAGCAGCAGAATTGCATATAATTTTTGCTTTTTATTATTAGAACTGGTTTAAAAATTCATAATTTACATAAATATCACCTTAAGAAAGTAATTAAAATTATTTGGTAAATCAATAATTATATATTGTGAACCAATTTATTTTTGAATCGAATCAAAATAATGATCTACAAATGTCTATACTGATAAAATATAATCTATTGTTAATTCTATAATTATTAATGTAGCATTATGTTAATGTCCTTTTAAATATGGGCAGATAAATCAATACCGACCGATATCCTGTCGTGTGGCGAGTAGCTTACCCGAGCCTATAAATTAGCATGGAGTACCGAAAATGTTTTGAGGTTACAAATTTGGCATTTAAATTAACCATCTGTTTAAAAAACCTTTGATAAAAACTATAGGAGAGTTTTTATAATCTCGGAAATACAAAAATACCGGCTGGCAGGTAATTACGGTCGAATTTCGAGCTCTGTATGGTTTTTTTTTTGGTTATTATATTGTTTAATTCTGTATTTTGTTTTAAATAAAGCATTTTTAACAATGTATAAATATAAATTGATAAGTTCAAACACTCAAAAAATAGTTTATAAATGTTTCAATAAAAAAAACAAAGATTGTATTTTAAAGTTTATTGTGTATTAAAGAAAAATTATATATTTATAAAATAATAACACAAAGTTAAATTCAAATCAAACACTAACTACAGTCAAATAATTAAAAAACTATAAAATATATCGGAGAGTGTCAGAGAGGCTCACAATAATAACAGTCTGTTAGAATTCAATAAAAGTAAAATAAAAACATGTTGTGTATAAAATATAACAACAATATACTACAAGAATATACTACAACAATAAATAATTTAATGAAATTTAATTAATTCCTCTTGAATCATTAAAATTTATTATATTTAATTTATAGTTTTAGTGGTTACATCCATACAAAGAATGTTCATGTAATAATCATTTTATGGTATTTTTTAAATAGTATCAATTAAATCTTATAAAAATAACTTTTATAATTTATCAGCTGTGTATTTTTAAAAAAAAGTAAGTTTCGGGAGATAGGAAATTGTGTACAATTGGATATTTATAATAAAATTAACTTGCTATTAGCCTATACATACTATCCAAGTATTTCAAAGTATAAACGTATTTTCAACGTTTTGATAAAATTATAATTACAATCTAAACATAATCATTATGTCGTAAACAGTTTACACACTTATTTAGAATCCAATCATTTTTTCATATTCTTTTTTAAACATGACTCACACTGTCCTGATTTAAATTTAGAGTAAATTTTCGAACAAGAAACACATTTATAAAACTTCTGTGGTTCGACTTTGGATATTTTTGGACCATTTGGTTTTTTGCTGCCATTATTTGAAGAATCAAATGATTGACCACTAACGGGTAAGCTGTTTTGTGGTTTGGGTGTACATGATTTACAACTTTCTCCATTCTTAGTCACTGGTGCTGTTTTACAGATTTTACAAGAGAATTTACCAAGACGAAGTTCTTTTTGTTTTGTTGACGATGGTCTGTCTTTTCTAAACGAATCACAAAGTTTTCCATTTCTACAGTCTGGACAATCTTGAGGATCAGAAATATTTAAATCATTTAAACTATTTCTGTCTGAACTGGATGTAGACGAAAGAAATTGCTGTGAACAAAAATCACAAATACCAGAAGTTCTAATTACTGAGGTATTTTCACATCTTGAACATTTTCCAGAATGTTTGGAATTCGAAGAAGATGGTGTTTGTCGAGGATCACGTTGTTGTCCTCCTGGTGGAACTTCACTCTGAGGATTTGAAGCAGATGTTGGTGTTTGTCGAGGATCATGTTGTTGTCCTGCTGGTGGTGCTTCACTCTGAGGATTTGAAGCAGATGTTGGTGTTTGTCGAGGATCACGTTGTTGTCCTGCTGGTGGTGCTTCACTCTGAGGATTTGAAGCAGATGTTGGTGTTTGTCGAGGATCACGTTGTTGTCCTGCTGGTGGTGCTTCACTCTGAGGATTTGAAGCAGCAGATATTGGTGGTTGTCGAGAAATTTGTTGTCGTCCTGGTTTCTGAAAAATTAAATTAATAAAAACAAATATGATATTTAATGTGAAATAAAATAATATTTATGAGTCAAAAAAATGTTATACGATAAATTTAAATAGTTACCTCTCTTGACTTCAATAATATTATATATTACGTGTGAATTTTGTTGTATTTACGTCGAAAAAGCTGAGCGGTCCTTAATTTACACAATAAAATAGAACATTCCCCAATAAATGCACGGCTATTACCAAATATCTCTTAAACCACAATTGTAAGCCCAACGAACAAAATCTTATTTAGACAAGATAATCGAATCCTGTTTGCTCGTAAGCTTTAGTGTATTTTGTATGTCTGAGTCAAGTCAACCACCCGAAATATGCTGTAAATTATTATATTGGACCATTTATGAACACACACTTAGTTTTATCAAAAAATTATAGTTTCTAAAAAAAGCCAGAAATTACACGATAAATGTTATAATATCTGGATATCAGTGTGTACATATCAATTTCAGCTGGAAATTGACAAGTATTCGACAAGTATTGGAAAATCACGTGCAAACAATAGTGAAACAATTTTAAATAAGAACATAATTTTACATTTGGATAAAAATTTTAATGTACATTTTTTTAAATATCATAGCTATATCATACTAATTTATAATATCATACTGGTTCATGTTTTATACTGAATAAAATGCAGCAGTCTGCACTATAACTGACCTTTTTTTCTGACTCCATATAAACTGCCAGTGAACACAAGTAGATGTCTAATGCTAAGCCTTTCATTTCCAATTCTTTTTTCTTCAAATTTTTATTCCATTTTTGAATATTCAATGTCCAATGTCCATTAACCTGACTCTGGTCTTTTTCGTAAAACATCTTCTTCAACAATTTTTCGATTATATCATATTTCACTGACTTAACAAAGCGATGTAGAGGTCCACAATATTCCTGTAAATGTAAAAACATTTTGTTATGAACAATTTTAACCAGCCACGATAAATGTATCTTAGATATTTATGGTTTGTTTAATAAAATAGCATTAATTTGCGAGAACTAAGTAACTCCATACAAAAATAAAATAAATTAAATGTACAATTTTGAGAAGAACATACACGAATTGGTATTTCTTTAAATTTCCATTGCCACTTCAATAAGTTAACCAAGTACTGACACAAGATCTGAAATCCGTCTTTAATAATAGTGCTGGAGGTATCAGAAATTTCAGTTAAATCCCTACACCATTTTTTTAGATCTTTGTCTATAATTGTTCCTACAATATCTTCACTTGACGAATAAATTTTCTTCATTTCTTCAAATAGCTCACTGTCTTCATTCTAAATGTAGAACAAATAACAATTAATCATTGATGAATCCCTAGTGAAAACTTTGTGAAATTAAACAACACAATAAAGCAGTTAGTAGAATAAATGGATAATTGAAATATAATCATCATATATTGTTGTTAAAGTAAGATGAAACAGTGTCATAAACATTCATAAATTATATATATATTATAAATATTGAAATATCTTTTGATGCTTTATTAGATTTTATACAAAAGTTTTCTTTTTGGGAAAATATATAACCTAATCAGAATTCCATTAGATAGTATTAAAATTTTACTAAATAATGTTTTTCTACTTACGTAATCAATGTTATTAAGATATAGAGATTCCTTTCTTACCAATTTTTAAATATATAAAAATTAATGAACTTAACCAAATTTGGAAAATTATACAAAAATGTATTGCATAACATTATTATAGATACCAAAATTATCAAAAAATAAGAGGCTTACTGCACGAGTATCTCTTTTGTTAAAGAATTCATCAAATAATTCAATTGCTTTATCTTGTTGACTCATTTCTGTTATTATACCTGTAAAGAAGAAAACAACAATTACACTTGAAAAACAATAACAATTTATTGGTTCTATATTTTGATAAGATTTTTGTTATTCAGGCAATAGATTTAGTAAATAATAAGAAATTTCCTCATTGTTAGTTGGCATTTGTTAGACTATATTTTACTTCTTATATTAATTTGGAATTAAAAATTATAAAAGATTTTTAAATCTATGTATTTTAATAATAAAAAAATATGCACCTGAAATGTGTAAACAAATGCGTTGTGTAATACAAAAATAGTTCATGTATAAAATTTATTATAATAATGATACATTTTTTGATGAACCATATACGATCATTCTTGATTTAAGATATAAGTATTAATTTTTAGAATATATTATTTTTATATATGTATTTTATTGTGTAGAAGGTATAATCTCCATAAAAGTTTAATTTTTAAGAAATATATGCACATAGTATGCCAAGAGACAATGATTTTTAAACACAATATTAAGTAACCATATTTATGGGACTGTAAAAATAATATGTAAACCTTTTTCTGGGGCTAAAAGTTGTACATACAAATTATTTAATACCTAATGCAAGTCTTCTATGAGAATAAATTTTCCTTAATTTTAACAAATTTTCCTTAATTTTAACAAATTTTCTTATTGTTAAACATAATAATATACTATTATATAATATATAATATATTACTGTCAGAAAAGTTAATTAAAATTATTTTTCGAGTACATGAAAACTAGGGACAAACTTAATGTATTAATATTATATATTTATTATACATCTAATATATGTATATATATTGTTAATGACATCTAGGCCTATGTTAATAGGCTTGTTACTCTCAGCTAAGTGTATCTATGCTTTATGGCTATTTGGGATATTCAAATATAATGTAATTTGTAATTTAAGCAATGTAATTTCTAGAAATAGACTTTTGTTTGATTTTATTTTTACTATTAGAGATAACAGAGGTATTTTTATATATTAAAATTAATTATAGTTATAAAGGCATGTTTTATTAAATCATTTAAATTAAATAAAAGCTAATTAACATAAATTTAAGTAAAATGGTGTTAAAATATTAATATATATATTGTTAAGTGTTATATTTAAATTTAAATGTTGTTTTATTTTTTAATAACATTTAATTGATTTTAAGACATTTGATTAACCTACCTTATAGTTAGTTTATATTTTTTCAATTAATAATTTTTTAAACTATGATGTATCATGAATAATTTTTAAATAAAATTGAGCAACAATTGAGATTAAAGCTAACTAACATTTTTTCCTTTATGGTCATAAATAAAATTATTTTTTTAATTTTACTAATGGATTTATTTAGTTTATTAATGTTATATAAAAATAGTAGTGTTATTATCAAAGGAGTGAATGAGATTTATAAAAAATGTACTTTATTGAAAATAATTTATTGAATAAGATGTAAAATAGATACACTTTCAAAATTTTGACCATAATTGTAGATTTCTCTTAATTAAGATTTGTAATATATTTGTATTGATATGGTCAAAAATAAGTACTCTAAATGAATTGAATTATTTTTTACAAAATAAGATAATACATTTATATATAAATATAAAAACAGTCTACTCTGGCTATTCAGAACACAAATCCAATCCTTGATTTTTTCACCAATGGCTACAATATTTAAAAAAAAAGCTAATCAGAACACTGGCTTATGTGAATTGTGAACAGAAATTATAGAATAATTTCAATACCTTCAATGTATTTTATATTTTCTAATTGGAACAGCTCATCTGTATATAAATATATTCCTACCTTAAATTAGGGATTATAAATAAACATAAGGAGATTTTGACATAACAGTATTAAGCAGGATAGTAAATTGTGTCCTCATGTTTGATCACCTATTTAAATAATGGTCACATATTATATTGTATATATAATGAGTATTTATGCCATTGTGGGATCATTGTGTGTTCAACTAATTATCACAGTCCACATTTTGTATTGGGGATTGACACCATAGTGTAGGAGTGTCATTTTATAATCAATGTGACTGCTTGCCTCATTTTAATTAAGGAAATATAACTATTTTAACTCCTTATAAGAATTAAGGAACCCAACATATTTAATTATAAATAAATATTCTGTTTATTTTAATTTAATGTGGAGGTATCAATTTATTTTTTATATTGAACCCACATTAAAATGCAACAATTGTATTGTTTTCATGATTTAATCAATATTATACAGGATGTCCCAAAATATATAAACAATGGGGAAAATTGATAATTTAGCTATCTAATAATATGTTTATTTTTTATCTGTTTGATAACATCAATTGGCTTAATTGTCATTATTGTTCTGATAGCAATCCACATTGGATATCAGATACGAATGACCAAATTGGCAAAAAATATGGTATTTTTGAAAAGTGTGTGATTAACCTTTCTTCTCCCCTAATCATGTTACTAAAGACACTTATTTAGTCATGCTGCAATATGGATTTTGGATGATTACCTTCTTGAATCATTAAGTCAACTGTGGTTTCAGCAGGATGGTTAACCCACTTTGGTTTAAATCATTGTTCAGTGGCCTGCCAGGTTACCTAAATTGTCTACATTAGACTATTTTCTGTGGGGTCATCTCAAATTATGTTTATAAAACAACCAGTTATGTATAAGTAAAACACTGAGAGAGAACATTAATATAGAGATTGTAAAAATCAGAGATGATAATATACAATTTTTTATATTATTATGAAAACACTGCACAAACTACATGCATTGAACAACATTGTAGTCAATTTGACCAGATTTTGTAAGTTTTCCTTGTTATTGAACAATTTGACCAGTTTAAAATTTGACAATTTAAAATTAAAATCACAGTTTCAACAGTTTTTGCTAACTGTTATTGTTATTTATTATATATCATTATGAAATTGATTGTAATATAAAATATTTTAGTATTTTTCAGTTTTTTCTATTATGTGTATATTTTGGGACAACCTGTATATAATAATCTTATTATGTATTTTATAAAAATAAGTTATGTATTATTTAAAAGGAATACAGTCTATTCTAGCTAATCAAAACATTTAAATAATTATTGTTGAAATTTTAAATTATACTATATAAATTGAATTGTTGTATAATTGTTATAATAAGATACATGAATGGTGACTGTATCCATCCTTAGGCTGCATTCCAGGACTTTTTTATATCATATATATTAGCCCTTTCCTATTATTTGTATATGAAATTCATGTTTTTTGTATGTCAGATATATCCTCCTATAGAGCTACATGGAATGCATGCTAAGGAACTTAGCCTAAACTAAGCCTTTCTTAAATATTACCAATATACTGTGTAACATTGTACACATCAACTTTTTTATTTTGCACATTTAGCTACTAATAATACATAGGAATTTAGAATTTCTAATAGCTTTATGTTTATACTAATATAATAATTTACTGAGCATCTTAATCAGAAAGGAATTCTATCTAAAATTCGTTACTCATACAAAAAAAGCTTAATTTTAAGGTATTTTTAAAAATTAATACTTAAATGATATATAGATTCTAACTTATAATTATTGATATTTATAAATATTGGATAACAATAATATAAACTTACAAAAAAATAAATTACTAAATATTTCCTTATTGTTCCTCTATATTTAAATTATCGTATAAACAATGTAAACAAATATTAGTTAATTAAAAAAATATTTTTATTAATGAATAATAATAACATTATTTTATGATATATAAAATTAATATTGACATAACATTTAAAAAGTAATTTTATAGCATAGACGCTTGCGGGTGTGGCGTTTTAACCTCTCCTCCTCTCATATAAAAAATACAATCTCAACGTTGAAATTAAAAATTATTACACTTGATGTTTTCATTAATTTTACGTTCTATAAGTTGGTCTGTAGTCTTCAAAATTAATAAAAAAATTTCATTTACTAACATTTCATATTCTAATTTTTCATAAGTTTTATTTAATAGATTAAGTTTTAGACGAATATTAATACAGAAGCTGCATCATTATTCAGGCCCGTAGTAAGGTGATTTCTATTGATACGGCTAGCTATTTAAAGACGCAATTCAGAATTTTTCAAAAATAATGCTATATTGCTTAACTCAATTAAAAATCAATCATGATTTGAAATTAATCAAAACCTTTATTTTTTACATACAAATTAATAACAGTAAGTTAATTTACATAATACCTTAGTATTTACATACAATATAGGGCATGATGCTCCCGATTGATAAAATAAATGAATAAGTACTAATAAGTAGAAAGTCCAATAATATTAATTAAAATGTAAACATAATACAAATAATTCAGTCCATATATGTTGACAAATTATATGCATGTATTAATACTAAACTAAAATTTACCAAATATTTGGTTTCTGTGTTAAGTTATGTAAATTATACAAAATCACTTGCTACGGTAACAACAGAAATAGCATCAGTCATTTCCTTATGAATCGATATCATCATCAAATGATTCAAACGATTTTGGCCCATTGTGGTCCTAATATATATATAACTCAATAACTCTTTACCCGTCGATAGGGTACTGAATGATCGCCGTACGTTATTAGTGTGTTGTCGAGTTTTCGATCCGGGAGACCAAGTCTTTTTGACTCTTTCAAAACCTTTTCCCAGAAAAGAGTAAAAGTTTCATCGTTACGAAGACTTTCGATCATGTCAGCTATGGACTGGGCTTCAGCAGCTGATAACTATGGGGATTGTAAAGTAGAGCTAAGATTGTCAGCGTGTCGTAAAATAAGAAGACATAAAGGTAGATCACAAAAAAGTCAAAGGTTTCCATTTGTGATTTAACTCCGTTAATGCGTGCTCTCATGTCGGATTCATTGCAGTTGCCATCTGCGCACCATTCCCATAAATCCACTAAGGATTCATAGTTATAGCAAAATGCTTTGGAGGGCAGTTGGTCCATCAAGTAGGACAAAGAAGTTATATTGAAGGTCTCTGCTTCGAATCTTCAGATTGTATCCTTTTGAATGAAGCATCGCGGTTGGGCGAATATTTTATCAACTTGGTGATTTCATGATAATTTCCTAATTATTCTCATGCAATTTTCAGCATAATAGATATCAATTTCAAATACCTACTTGCCTATTACAAAGTTGTATGAGTTTACTACATGACCGATTTACCCTATTCTGGTACTGACATTAAACTTTTAAATGTCTTCTACATATTATTTAATCGATATAATATATGTAAATATCTACCTAAATAATGTACAATTAGGCGCTCTTGAGATTATTGGTACGTCGATGGCCGTGGCTGTTCCTCAGAGAAATCACTTTTTTATTCAAATGTTTATTTTCTGATATACATTTTATAGATTATTATATAACATTATGGGATACAAAACACTCAAATTATATGTAACAACATAATAAATACTGAAATATCTTTATAAACTGTTAGTATTAAATATATTTGTACAAGACTTTCAAGAAATACTATTTGAAGAAGTTGCCACTATCATCCAATGAATAATATGTGCAACAACTAGAATGTTAACGCTGTTCCCAAGCAACCTGTACTGCTGCTTCATGGTCGTCGATAACGGAAAACCTACAATAATCAAAATTTTATTAGCAAGAAGGTTTACACTATTTATACTGTATAAGTAGTTTTAAAACTTACTCAAATTGGGTGGAAAAGACATTAGGTTAGCAACTTCAGTGGGATGAAAATAACGAATCTTAAGTGATCTAGCATAATCCAATACCATATCTTCGGTGATCGTATCCTGCGTAAGAGAATCCAGTTTGAATTTCATCTGTCAGGAAGGAAATAAGAACCAAAATAAATTCTGTTGATTGTTATAAACTAATGGGTATTACACAACCAAATTCTTATTTAAAATAATTTTTAGTATTGTAATCATAAATGTAAATCTAAATTTCCTTCCGAATTGACTTCCTAAGCAATTGCAAATAACCCACCCAGTTTGGAAGATTCTTATTTTAACCAAAATCTAAATTTATTTACACTTTAATCAGATCCTGAAGTAGTTTTAATAAAAATTTCATAAATCACATTTCTAAATTTGATATGTTCACAAATACCTAGCCTCAGTTATATCATACAAACCTCTGGATTTTCTGTAGTTTGAAGAAATGATCCGGTTCCTTCCAGTTTCCGACAATAGCCCTTGGTGAAGCAGCACGTCTTTTGATCATGAGGCGATACAAGATCTAGTGCTTTGAATCCCTTCTTAAGTTGAAGATCTGTGAGGGATAGATTTTCTCTGATAGTGGGGTTCATGTTGATCAGAAAGTTGCTGATGGGCATACAATGCGGAATGTAGTTGGTGAAATTGACTTCAGCTTCCACAATATGACTAAAACAAATATAAATATTTCTTACAGTTGTAATATTAAGTTCAATTCATAAATTTGTTATTCAAAACTCCCCAAATTAACTTCGTAATAAGAAAATATTTTTTCCCTTATTTATATTTGTTATATTTTTCCAGATATATTACAGAATGTTTATTGATTAGTCTGTAAAAATATACAACTATATTCCGTATAAAACGTAGTGCATTTTTATAAACAAACTTCGTCTTTTGTCATTAATATAATTTATTATACACCATCATTTATTTTTCCGAAAAATAATATATTTATTTATTTGATGTACTAGATACGGTGACAACTCCTTTTAAAATATAAACAGATAATAAAATAAATTTGCTTTTATTGATAAAACTAACATACAACCTAATCTATAGCGCCGTTATGCTTTGTACATCCGTGAAATCTCTTGTTTTCAGAATATATTTATCTGTTTAATTCTACAGAAAGATTTTCTTTTATTCACTAAAGGTATATATTTTAATTAAATTCATTAATTAATCTGCTAAATGATTTCAATAATGTAAATAATTTATTTAATATTCATTTTTAATAAATTTAATGATATTACTTTTTTTAAAGTTCATCTGATTTTACAAAATTTTAGAATTTTGAAGTGTTTTTATAAAAAATAAATAATGATGTAACAATTTTAGGATTCTACTTTGATTCTATATTACATAATGAAAAAAGGAAAAATAATCAGTATACTCAGTACGATACAGAATAGAATAAATTTCATTTGCAACACTTAAAAAGCTTCTTTGCAGAAATTACAATACCCACCTAGTGCTGCCTAAGCAAACTGGACAGTTGCAACCCGGTAGACCAGGAAGACCCACCAGGGGAACTTTGTGGATTATATTTCTATCAGAGATTGCTTCAATATGAAGTGGTTTCCATGCGAACAAATAGAACCTGAGCCGACTGTTGGGAACTCCAAATTGGAGTGGGGTGAGCAGAAATTGCTACAACAAACAAAAGAACAGCTAAATGCTTTGGAAATTGTGTGGTTGGTTTGTATTTTGGGAGTACAAAAATATAAAAATTATATCAAATAAAAATAATAGTGTACTCCAAAGCAGTGAGATTTATATAAATATAAGTATTTTTATTTAATTATGCACAGTTGCTCCAATATTGATCAGCGATATTTTAGATATTTACTTGCGAAGATTAACTTCATAAGCAAGGTAATTTTTTAAAACAGGAGTTTGTTTAACCGCTAACTTTCATAAACTCAAGGGTACGTAGACATATTCGTAAGAAAAAAAATAAGCTACTAGGCTTATTAAGTTAATCTTCGCAAGTAAATGTGTAAAAGATCGCTTATCGATATAGCAGCAGTGGTCCTTAATTAAATAAAAATACTTTTTTTCGAGAAGTATAAATTACAAAAGTTGTATCAATTTAAATATAAAATTAACTTTATACTATATAATTTTGAATTTATTTCTATTTTCAAAAGAATTTATAGCAATTCAAAAGTTCTCACTTTATAGCAATAACCAGCAGAATCCAGGGTGTCAACCAGTGCTTTCCACGCCTCAGAACCATCAAATCCTTTCACGTTCTCAAGAAGAAAATACTTAGGCAACACACTGATAGTAAGGAAGTCAAAAGGGATCATACTATATATTCATTTTCATAGTCTAACTTATAAAAAAAATAAACTATTCTTTCAAAACTACTTGTTATACTACTACTAATTCAATATATTAAGCTTGCATTCAAAATCATATAAATCCATGAGATGATAATATTTCGATAACCGAATTCAATACAACCGATCTGATACGAATATATAATAAAATTTTAATATTGAAAGTTTCCAACATTTTTAAATCCTCGTAAACTTGCAAATGCTATAGTAAACTTACCGTGGTAACAAGGAAAGAAGATGCAGAAAGGAATTAGTTCTGAGATCTTTAGTGTCTTCTTGTTTCCCCCACCGAGTAAAGGGCTGACAAGGAGGACTCATTGTCCACAAGTCGGCAGATAAACTCCCTTTTAGATCCACTTCGGTGATACCCTGAGACGTGGGGTTGTTCACCATGTTATGATTTACTTTAATTACAATATGTACTTAAAAAATAAAATGGATAACTAGTGTATTGATTCACAGTTGAGAATGGTTATAGCATGTTGTACAAAAACAGAAATCTTCAGAAAACCAACTTTCCAATATTCGAGGTATCATATACGTTATAATTTTCCAATTGAATAAAGAAAGCAATGTTTAAATCTAGTGAAAAATATGAATTCACAGTTAATAACGCAGACAATTGTTTACTAATTATAGATTTTCAAACTTTTCAATGCATCCGGCGATATCGTCCCATTTTGAATTGTGGCCAAGCGATAAAACTTTGTCCATAAGTTGCTGAAGCTTCCGATACTTCCGAACATCAATTTGTGTGAATTGACTATCTTCTAAAGTCCAAAAATGTAATCCAGTGGTTACAAATACCAGAATAAATCGATGAAACATTATGAGTGTGGGCCAAACATTCTGTAATTTGATAAAATTTGTTTGTTGTCGACCCCGAATCATATTATTCTCCATAAGATTCTTGCGGTCTTTATAGAGACATATTAACAGATCCACCGATGCCACAGCATTCTTAGTGATAAGACGGTATTGCTGAACTAAAGAATTTAAAGTGAAATTTGAAGAACCCAAAGTCTCTCGTCCACGAAATAGAACATCAATAGGAGCATTAACTGCTTGCAACATCACCGTAGTAAAATCTTGTGTAGATAAAGAAAGAACTTTTTCATTGTCGATCAGGTTTGAGGAAGACAGTAAATGAATATAAGTTTCTTTTGATTGATAGTCGAAGTATAAAAAGGAGTCTAGTGCTGTAACATAGTCCAATAAATCATTTAGACTAGCTTGAAGCAAAGATATTGGATGAAAAGCAGAGTGATACTGATGGAAAAAAATTGTTACTATGTTCGTTATCTCATAAATTTCTGAGTGTCTTGATGTCCACGACAGAATATCTTTGTCCAACATAGTGGTATTTATAAGCAGAGAGAGACATGCATTAGCAACAGTTGAATCGATTCCAGTTCGACCTACTTCTCCGTGGCTTAAATGATCCCGAAGACGGGGCCCTTCCGGATAGACAAGTAAATCATGAAAAGCAGTCATCGTTGCTGAAGTGAATAAGTCAGTGAGTCGATTGGGACAACTGGAACTTTCAATATCTGATAATGTCACTGTTTTTACAAGCATATCGTCAAATGTTGTGAATAGTGTGTTGTTCTCAGCTGAAAGAAGGCGGTTGTCAGAATTGTTGGCTACACAAAAGTGACGCCTTGATATGTTTTCCAATAGAGGAAAAATCAAACAGCATGCTTCATAATTGCGGTCATTGTCTATGCATTTCAGAATTAATATTAAATTATCAATTAAATACCCCGAAAATCCTGAATTCTTCAACAAGAAGCACTGTAAAACGGTGGTACAAACTTTTGGCCAGTTATGTAGTTTCGATGAAAATAAGGAAACATCAAAAACTTTTCGACTAACAAAGCTGTTTGTTATTTTAGAATCAATCAAAAGTTTTCCAATGTTCACTATACAAGCAAACAAAAATAAAATATACGCTCTATGAACTTCATGATTCGGACTGAGAAAACCATGCCAAGCTAAATTTCTTAAATTCAAAGATGTTGGGGGGCCGACAAATACACCTAATAGAGACAAAATTGTGCTTCCAATCTTTTCCCGCAGAAACTCAGACTGAAGCAAATCTTTCAACATATTTGGACAAGGTTTTCCTGAAAGACAGTGGATATCTCCCAAACCACGTTCAAGATCAGATGTGATTTGTAAAAGCACAAGTAGATTTTTAGCAGGATCATTTTCCCTTAGTACTGCAAAAGTTTTAATGAGTGCGTCGGGATTTGAAAGCCATCTGAAATAGTATAAATAATGCTCTCGGAATTTTTCATATGACAAACTGTCCAAAAACAATGCCGTCCGCAAAATCAAAGGATGTAAGAGTTTGATGATGTTAGCAAAGCTTTTCAAGGGATCAAATTGACTCATTATATGATTCAGTTCGGTAAAATCAAAAATTATCTCCGATATTGTGATTTCTGGATTTAAATTTTCAATAGAGAGTAGTTGAGAACCATTAGGGAAATCATGCAATTCGCAGACAAGTTTGTGGACAGACGGTGACAGGAATGATTGATGAAGGCAATTTCTAGCCATGGTAACTTAGATTATTAAGAAATGAATGAATAACAGAATTTTATTTTCTACAGGGATACATACCTCGATCATTCTGTTCTTGTGTGGAACATTTGGAAAGTTGTGAGCATAAACTGACGTGGCAACATTGTTTATATCAACTGCCGCAATTACCTCAAAGTCAATTCCAGTTTCTAAAAACAAGTGAACAAGGAAATAAACAACACATTTATTAATTATAAAACTTTTTACACTTTTAAATAAAAATAAAAAGGCAATTGATATATTTAAACTTATATATACTGTTTTAAAATATTGTACTAATAGTAATTTGAACAATAAAAATAATAGAATAAGTTTATAAAAATGTTATATAATATATTATTTTAAGATATACAGGGCACACCAAAAATTATTAGGAAGGAATTGTGCTATTTAAAAGAAACCTATTGAATTATATTAATGAAGACTAAGAGATATATTACTGCTGATATAAAATCCAAATTTGATTTATAATACATATATTTTTAAAAAATCCATTTTTGAATGTTCGTTATTTATAACACCTTTTTTTCGAAATATTATTTAGTTTGTCTTCAATTTTTCAAAGTAAAATATCATAAACAAGGAATAAAATCTCATAATTACAAGCTTGTTGTGTTTATTTTGTGCTAATTAAATTTTCTGTTAAACAGTAGATACAAGGTTCTGAACACACATGATACAGTCAAAGAAAACATGCTAAAAAATGTGACACATGAAATAATACAAGATGTCATTGATTCATCAAATTACACAATATTATGAAATTCATGGAAACAGTTTCCAACCTTGCATAGGTTTACTCTATGCACCTGAGGAAACCAAATGAAGATTCCACACAACAACCAGCTGGTGTCCTTCTTTTAGATTTCAGGCAGGAATTGAACAAGATCCTGTCCAGGAAAATTATTTTTCTCTATCATAGCAATAAAATCAGAGTATTTTGTTTAGAGACTTGCTTTCTTAACACTTTCACCTTATTCTCAATGGATGCCTTCAAGTTAAGTTAAACCTGTTTAGCTCATGTACTAAATCCAATGATGAGAAAAATAATATGCATACAGAAGTAAATAATTAGTCAGGAGGTTCATAACTACCCTGTATCCATGTCAATCATTATGCTGTTATTTTTCCTTTTCAGTATAAACTGAAAAGGCAATGCAATAGCCTTAGATGGCATAAAAAAAATAATAAACCTACCCATTAGAAGTTATCAAATTATGAATTAAATGTTTGGAACAAAATAGCAGGAATAATGACAAAATAAATGTAATTTAATGCAACTTAAAATTCTTGTTTTTTTTATTTTATTAGTTGCAGATGTTGTAGTTGTTATGTGGAAATTTAAGAGAGGGTGTTAATAACCATTGTGGAATCTAAAGGATTAAGAGTAAAAAAAGCCTAATAATATTTTACAGTTCAGATATATCATATTTGAGTTAATATTTTGTAATTTTAATTTGAAAATCAGCACATTAATGCAGATGTTTTAATATAGCAAGCATATTTCTGAATATATACCTATAAATAATTTCAAAAAAACTAAATTTGTCTGGAAAAAATATATATTAAAGAACATAAATACCTTTAATACATAAATTAAGGATACAACTATAAAACACAAAGAAATTAGAATACATTTAATTATAATAATAATGAATATATTTAATTAAAATAATGAAGTGGTATCCCAAATGTGTAATTATAAACCACTAAACTATAGATTTACAAATTTATTTAGCTTTGTGCTAGACTGCCTCAGAACAGTGTGGCCCCCACCCCCCCACCTAGTTTTTTATTTGCACACTAAAAAAATTATTGTGCCCTTCTGAATATTTACCAGCACCCAGGGATGCAAATAGTACTGGCCCACTCGCCAGGGGCGAGTGAAAATAGAGTTGGGTGAGGGAAGTTTATAAACTACTCAACCAGCTGGCAAGTGGTTTCCTGTAATTAAAAATATGGTTATATCCACTTATTGCTAGACATAATGTCACTAAGGAAGAAATATTATGGCTTACTGTATGCCGTAGGGGTTAATCTTCCATTTTTGTACACAATATTAATTATTGTTATCACTCTCTCAATTACTGTGTGCAAAATCAACTGACAATATACAATATATGGTTTTATAATGTATTCTATTTAAATTATAGACCGAAACTATACTGTGTGCTGAAATGTCCTTGTTAGGGTGACATTGAGAGACATTTTGAGGCTGATCCTGTTTTTTTGTTTGATTTTAATATATTAAGAAACGAGTAGAACTCTAAAAAGACATTTATACAGACATTCGATCTCCCTTGGTGCCCCCTGTTAAAAAATATTTCAAATTTTCTAAATCAATTATTTTTACTAAAATACACTCAAAACAATATTCAATTACAAAATATTTTCTTTAATCAACATTAAAGAAAAAAAATTCAAAAAGACATTTAATCTCCCCTGTTAAAAAAATATTTTGAATGTCTTTTTAAAAAAAATTTTTCTTTAATGTTGATAATATTTTATAATTAAATACCATTTTGAGTGTATTTTAGTAAAAAATCATTGATAAAAAAATTTCAAGTATTTTTTTCGTTTGAGGAATCAAATTTCTTTCTAAATTTCTTTGTAATATATTGTAATTAAATATTGTTTTTGAGTGTATTTAGTAAAAATAATTTCTCAAGGGAAATCGAATGTCTTTCTGAATGTCTTTTTAATGTTCAACTCTTTATTAAGAATAGATTTTTTTATAAGCTCTATTTTCTGAGTGACAGATGCACAAAGATTACAAGTAGCATACAACACAAACCCTTTCGGGTCACAGCAAACAACTGACACAATTGTCAGCCAGGTACAAGGTAAGTAATTTTTCGTCCAAACCAGGGTTCAAACCCACTTGCATAGACTCCATTAGGTTGCCACTGGGCCTTTGCATCCCCAATAGATTCTCACATTTTTATTTATTTATAAAAATTAGGTTTAGATAATGTAGGGGAGGCTGGCGAGTCCATTTTTTGGTGGGCAAGTAGAGTTTGAAATCTTTGGGCTAGTGGCTTTGAAATCTTATTTGCATCCCTGGCACCTTACAATATTATAAAATATATTTAAAGCTTTTATGTTGAATTATGAATGAGGATATTGATAAACTGAAATATTTGGTTATATCCTCTCTTTACTATCACAGTAGGCTACTACAATATAACACACAGTCTCTAAAATTATCTATGTATATACACAATGTCATATATAAGCCTCCATTCAGTGATATGATTCAGCTACTGATCAATCAACTCCAGCCCCTCTTCAGTGCCCTGGCCCCCATTAATCATAAAACCTGTAATTCAGCTACTGATCCTTTGACTGCAGATCACCTTTCAACTACAAATCCCTCAACTGTAGGCATCCCTTCAGCTACTGATCCTTCAACTCTCCAAACCACTAATTTCACAACTGTTCCTTTAACTGTAGGTGAGCCTTTAGCAACTTTTCCTTTGACTGGAGACACCCCTTCAGCTACTGTTTTTTACCAAAGATGACCCTTCAGCTAATGATCCTTTGACTGCAGGTGCCCCTTCAGCTACTGTTCCTTTGACAGCAAACACTCTTTTAGCTACTGTTCCTATGATTGCAGATGCCCCTTCAGCAACTGTTCTTTTGACTGCAGATGTTGGGCACAGTTTACGAATCTGTGCTTATTACTAGTATGTGAAGCGCAAATTACTAATTTATATATTATTTTTGTAAATTTGACTGCTTCATGTTGAATTATAAAACAAATTATATACAAACACTTTAATATAGTAAAACATTTAATTCAAAAATAATTAAAAAAATTATTTACTATTTTTAATAGAATCATTTTATTTAATATAAAGCAGTCGAATTCGCAACAGTGATGTCTAAATTATTTAATAAAACAAATTCAATACAAGCAAGCAAGCAAAAAATTATATATTAGTTATTATTTATAGTAGATTTATGATTTATTAATTCAACATAAATCAGTCAAATTTACAAAAATAATATATAAATTGGTAATTTGCACAGTGCATATTAGTAATAAGCACAGATTGGTAAAATGCGCCCAACACAGACACCCTTTCAGCTATTGTTTTTTACCACAGGTGCCTCTTCAGCTAATGATCCTTTGACTGCAGGTGCCTCTTCAGCTACTGTTCCTTTGACAGCAAACACCCTTTTAGCTACTGTTCCTATGATATTGATTGCAGATGCCCCTTGAGCTACTGTTCTTTTAATTGCAAGTGACTATTTAACTATACATCACATAACTGTAGGTGCCTCTTTTAATTGTCCCCTCCCCTTAGTTTTAAAAAGATTCCTACACTCTGTGCATTTCATGTCTTTTATATACAGGATATTTTAGACTTGCCTTATTCTTTTAAATTCCTGATTGCAATCATTTAATAGGGCTACATGTAGGCATTTGCACATTTTGCATCAAATTGTATCATAAACCCCCTCATATACAGCTTTAAAAAATATTCACAGTTAACCATAAGATTCTCATTTATAAGTATTTTTCACTTCAAATGAGAAAAAATATGATTTAAAATACATATCAAAAAATAAATAATTTACTGACTTTTACACAGAAATTTTTGTATTGACCATGGGCACCTATCTACCCACCTGCCAGCCTGCTTCCATAACAATTGTACTCTTGATATTTATTTAAAATATCCTAATTAAACAAGTGAAAGAAAGGGTTGGGTGTATAATGTATGCTGGATATATCTTTGTTAGGCTATATAAAATGCAGCCTGGCCTACCTGGTGACTATATCTGATTGTTTTATGTTTATATTTTCTACATATTAAAAATATATTGGTTATGTCAAAGATTCCCTAGTTGGCAAAGAATTATAGACCAATATAAAAAAGTCCAAATATGAAAAATTATCACAAGCAAAATGACCTTTTCTGATTAAAATCCATGGAAAATTATAATCTCTGATAATTCTATGTAGCCTAGCAAATTTTAATCTATTATATATTTATTTGGATTATTTTGTGTAAATTTTGTATCATTGTATATACTATGCTATATTTAAACTTGAAAAAATGACCTATTGCAGTAGCAAGTTAGTGTTTCGTCATAATTGACAATTTATATTTCTCAATAAGTCCAATTACAAAACCTATATAATTTGAAAGAATAGAAATAAGTTTAATAAATAAATTAAAACATATTTTACTTTTTAAAGCATGATGAATACCACCAATTCCCGAAAATAACTCTAAAACTGTGAGTTTTAATGAAAAAGTCATAATTTTTACCTTTTGAAAAAAATACTATTTTAAATACCTCATTATAACACAAATTAAAATGGGAATTTCGATATCTTTCTTATGATTGATTATCGTTCATTCTTTGAATTACTATTATGAGATCTGAAATATTATTTCAAACATGACTCAGAACCGGGCGAGGAAAATGTGGATCGATGCCTCCTACACACTTTTATAAATAATTTTTTGGAATGATTAACCGAGTATTAGTCGAAAAATCGCACATACCGAGTCTAAAAGTGTATATAATAGACTGAATATTAGAATATAATGGCGTTAATACAAACAAATAATTTTTGTAACACATATTTAAAAACTGTAAACTAAGCATATAATGTTATAATTTTATACTTATATACATACGTTCATTCGAAGAAGAGGCATATGGCATAACAAACAGATGCAAATACAAAAATATATTAGAACAACTCTATTGTATTTCCGAAAAAAGATTACTGTACTCATTATTCATTTTAGAAGTAGGTATATATTTTTATAAAACAATTGTTATAAAAATAGTTATGTAAATAGTTATGTAAATAGAATTTTTGTAATTAATTAAGGCGTATGAATAAAAATGAGAAAAATTTGCCTCCAATTTTCAACCATTTTCTCATGTTAATATGAATAAAAGCGAGAAATAAGATATTTAGAGTAAAAAATATAAAGAAATTTCTTTTTTCTAATAACCGTAGGTATAAATAAAATTGAGAAATGTCGTGTCTTTTAGTTATTTCACTAAATTCCTAAGGATACCAATACTATTTATATCAATTCCATATTACCAATATACATTTAATAATAAATGAAGTAATGAAACAATCGCTTATATAATTATAACGCATGTAATTTATTCACATGATAATAAACAAAACAATACAAATATTTTGGTTGCAAATACATACATAAAATGCTGAGGAATAATAGAATAAGAATGTAAAATATGAATATTCAAGTCTAGTCTTCGTCTTCACTACTAGAAGGTGCTTTGGTAGCGTCTTCCTCATCACTACTATGTACAATAGCAGCTGCTGGTCTTGCGGATTCTTCCTCATCACTACTATGCACAATAGCAGCGGCTGGTCTTGCGGATTCTTCCTCATCACTACTATGCACAATAGCAGCTGCTGGTCTTGCGGATTCTTCCTCATCACTACTATGCACAATAGCAGCAGATGGTCCTTTTGGTTCTTCCTCATCACTACTATGCACAATAGCAGCTGCTGGTCTTGCGGATTCTTCCTCGTCACTACTACTGACAATAGCAGCTGTAGGTCTTGTGGGCTCTTCCTCTTCATCACTGCTACTTGCTAACAGACCGGGCCGAAGTCTAGACTTACTCACAACAGTCTCAGCACCCTCATCTTCGTTAACTTCATCAGAATCACTCGCTGCCAACATCTTGCGACGCTTACTAGCCCCAGTTTCACCTCCTGAATCTTGACTAGACGAACTGTCCTCGTCAGCACTAGCAGTCTTGACCGAACGTTTCTTCGACAACTTTTTCTTCTTAGACACTGGCTCTCTATCTTCTTCGCCAGAAGAGGAGGATGACCCACCAGAAGACGAAGAAGGTGAAGATTCCACCTTCCTTTTGGTGGGCTTCTTCCTGGCTTTAGGAGCATCCTCAGGGCCACTCTCGTCTGATGACAATGCAGCCAGTATGGCCCTAGCCTTCTTTTTCTCCTGTGTATCTCGGTCCGACTCGTCTCCACTGCTACTCTCACTGGACGAGATGATTGCCTTGCTGACAACACGACCACGCTGTTTGGAGGTAAGACCACCGTCCTCTTCTTGTCGTTTCAAACGTAGAGCAGCCTTCTTCCTCTTCCTTCGCTCGGCTCGGGACAACTTGCCGCCCTCTTTACGAGACCGTTTCTTCCCTTCACCTGATTTACGCGCGGATTTGGAATTTGATGCTCCCGGCTCTCCATCACTGCTTCCCGTGTAACTATCTTCAGATCCAATAATGTCACCCTGGCCTGCACGTTTTCGTCCAGCAGTTCCCCCTTTACGCTTCTTATCCTATGTAGTGAATAAATGTTTGAATAATTAGTTAAATTTTCATTCATCTAATTGAAATTGGTTAGTATCTTAAATTAGTGAAAAGGAATATTTTTAATCGATAATACATATTATTATATCTTCGGGGAAATAAAAAATAGTACAAGACCGATTGATCAGTAAATTTGCAACATAGATACGTTTTTATTTGATTCTGAAGGAATATAAATTTAGTTATAAAACAAAAAACCAGATAGCTCACTTCTTCAATGGGCTCTATCACAATTGTCTTGGCCTTCTCTAGGAACTTGCTCCTCTCCTCCGTCATCCTCTTCTCTCTCTCCTGTCTGAGACGTTCCGTCTCGACCTGAACAGCTAGTTGACGCGCGCGGATGGCCTCACGCTCGGCTTCTTGACGTTCTCTGATCTGGCGCTCCTGGAGATCCATGTGACGAGCCCGCATGACATGATACTGTGCCTGGGAAAGAAGATCTGCACATGCCCGGGCTTCAAGCTCAGCGTGTGAGAGGTTAAGTTTATGTTGCTCGCCGTGCTTGGAAAGGTAGGTGAAATACCTTGAGAGGAAACACACGTAAAATTTTATAATTGAATCAATTCTAAATATATATGAAAGCTTCCTTATGATGGGATAAAAGAACAAATTATATTAATGGCAACAAAATAATGTTATTCTGTCACCTCTGCGCCAGCTCCAGATCAGTGACAGCCTCTAACACCAACTTCAAGTTACTCTTTTCATTCTGAAGAACCGATGTGGCCAGTTTCTTTTGTACAAATGCCACATTATAGAGCAGGAGACTGTCCCAAGGATTTACGTGTCGGGCCTGAAAGAAAAATTTAAAACTATAATAAAAATTCTAATCCGCATCTTTAATTGTTATTATATAATATTTAAATGTACAAAGCATTTATAAAAGATTTTTAAGGAAATAATATCGTTATAATAGTAAAATGTGACAATTCTAATAAAACATTCTAAGAAGCTCGTTAACATGTGTGCATGCGATTTATTGTGTAGATATGTTGACCACATTTTATTTGGTTCGTTGAAAGCAGGTTAATGGTATTAACAATTTCACTTAAATTACTGCAAATACAAAATATAATGATATAATTGATAAAATAGGTATACAACATCATTTAATCGAGATAATACTTTCAGCATCTGTGTAAAAGAAATTGACTTTTAAATAGTTACCTTGAGAAGAACAGTTTTGCATTCCTTAAGCTTTGCAGCCTTGAAGTAAGCACGAGCAAGATAAAGAAGAAGATCAGTACTGTTTTGACGACCAAATTTCTTGATGCAGTTCTCATACTAAAACGAAATTTAAAAAAGCAAATTATATAGTTAATACTATAGCTATAATCTTTAATGAATTTGAACAATATTAAAATTAACTACACCTATTAGAAAACGTAAGAAAATGACCGTTCTTACCATCTGAATTGCAGCGACGTATTGTTTCTGTTCCACATAAATGTGAGCAATATTGATCCACACATCGGGGAAGTCTGCCGTGGCCTCTCTAACCTGCGCAAACACGTCTCTGGCCTCGTTGATGAAGCCCTTGTGCGCGAGTATGCAGCCAATTCCGTGTGCCGCCCACATATTCTTCGAGTCGTTTCGCAACACCGCTCGATACATTGTCAAGGCGCGCTCCTGGTGACGTTTCTCCTTCTCTCTATCCCGGATCTGATGATGCAGAGTCTGGAGCCAGATGTTACCCAGGGCGATGCCGGCATAGGTGTCATCCTTGTGCTGGGCCTGGGAAATGATTCTCTCAAACTTTTTCTGAGCTGGACCGCCTTCTTGCTTGGAGAGATGGAGCAGACCAATTAAGGACCAGGAATCAGGGTGATCTTGGTTGACTTTGAGGGCTTCTTTGAACCAATCAGACGCATCGTAGATCTGACCACGATCACGTGCCATGCAGCCGAGACGGAGGTAGCCTGAATAAAATAGCGAAATATTAAAACGTAATTAATATTAAACAAATATAATAACTAAATGAATTCATTTATCTCATCCAGCATATACGAAACATTTACTTAGCATACTTTGTAAACCGGTAAAAACGATGTCAAAAATATGTATTCCTAATTTCAAACTAATATGTGTGCACCAGGATATAATGTAGAGACTTACAATCGAGATAGTTGGGATGTTCTCTAAGAATGTTTTTGTACATGGGTTCTGCGAGGTCGGATTTGTGAGTAGACTCCCTTAGGCGGGCCAGATTGTAAGTTATCGAAACCGCAATGCCTTTGTAGTAACGATCATCATGTTCCGCTTCTTCCTGACACCGAGCTAGAGCGCGTTCGTAGTGTTTCTGCAATATCACAAACAAAAAATATTTTTAAGTTAGTTATAACGAAATGAAAACTAGACTTTATAATCTGTTTTTCAAAACTTTTCTGTCTTGAAAAACTATTGAAGAGCTCTACGAATTACCTCGGCATCTAAGAATTGGGATTTCTGATAGTAGAGGGCTGCTACATTGTTCAGAATTTCAGGAGGTATATCCAGCTGAATATTTTCTAGGATATTGAGAGCTTTGAGATAGGCGTCCAATGCACCAGTAACATCGTTCTCCAACATTTGAGCATACTCAATCCAAACCTCCACATCGTCTGGATAACTCTCTGTCACCTGTTTCATATAACTCTTGGCCAGTTCTCTTTTGTCCGTCTTCGTTTGCTGGGCATAGATACTTCCAAGAATTTTCAAAGTTTCGTAGTTACTAGGATTCACTTTCAGGACCCGCTCAAATGACATAGCTGCCTGTAAGGGGAAAGTTTATTGAAATAAGACAAATTTAAATATGCATAGGTATTTAATTTGCAAATTCAAACCAATATAATTTTAAAAAAACTGATGACACACTAATCTTAAAGTAGAAAAATTTATATCTATATCTATTGTTTCAAAAGTAACCGAAATAAATTTGTGAATATGAAATAAAACATTCTTTACATTTGTTGTAAAGAAATCAGGGAAATGTTTTAAAGTATGAAATATTAAGTATTAAATTCTAAAAAAATAAATTGGTTTATATAGTTAATTTATATTTGAAAGTAAATTGAAAATCACTTAAATTAAAAATATTACAATATAAATATTATATCTCAATCGATACTATATCTAGACAATTAAAATTTTTCTTACATTTTCAGTATCGTTTCTGTAAAGATACATCTGTCCAAGTCCGTAGAAGGGAAGCACAAAGGTTGGTGAAGCAAATTGCGTCGCCTGATAATAATACTGAAAAGCTTGGTCATAGTCCCCTTGAACATGGAATGCACGCGCCATTTGATAACAACTCTCCGCACGCATTGCTTCATTCTCAGTGTCATGAAAAGCATGGAGTGCTAGGCGATGCACTTTCTGATACTCTTTTTTATAGAAGAAATGGTCAGCCAGATGATTCAATACCATTGCATTCGTCGAGTCCAAATTGTAGGCTCGGGAAAGTTGCTCCACCCCTTTCTTGATGGAATTTTGGGTCTTCTCATTCAAATCTAGAATTGCGAGACCAACCAAAGCCCCAACACAATCCTTTTCAAGTTCAATAGCTCGCTCAAAGGCCGCACGAGCTTTGTCCATTTTTCCCAGTTTAAAGAAACAAAGACCCATACCTAGACGAACTGATGCCGGAGCTCCCGGATGAGTACGCAGAGCCTTCCGATAAAATCCCAATGCATTACGAAAGTCCTTCTTGTTGAAAGCAATGCATGCCTTGCCCAGCAAACCTGGAACATTGTTTGGGGCCTGGTTGAGCACAAAATTAAGCTGATTGTCAGCCTGGTTCCAATTTTCTCCTTCTAACAAAAAGAAGAAAGCCCGACCAAGCAAATGATTCTGATCAAACATGATGATACGATCCGCAGTGGTGAAAAGCATAGTTGCTCGTGCAAACAACTGACGCTTCTTATCCTTCACTCGTTCCTTGTGGGCTTGCTGGACATAGTGCGATGCTAGAAGATCAAGGCCTCTCATCTGGTCCTTCTCATAATCAGTATAACTGACAGCTGCTACCTCACGAGACTGCTCGAGAATGCGTTCAAAATCAGCCACAAATGCTCGTTTGTAGTACTCAAGTGCTATATTAACCCAGACATGTAATGGTGCTTTCTCCTGGATTAGAATGTTTAGAACTTCTTCACCATCTGGAAGTTGATCAGTGTCTAACTCAATTACCTCGTCTGTCTCCCGAAGAGGGATTTCAATGATTACTGGAGGAGCAGCCACAGACATTTTTGTTTTGAGTAGTTGACCTACAAGATCTGAAAGTAACAGTTTAAAGATATAATTAATCAGCTTAGTATAAATTGTAGGAACATTTCCATAGTTCAATATATTTTAAATATAATTTAAGAGTTCAATTTTGAAAAACCCACAAATTTAATCTTAGAAAATTGTTATTAAATAGCACAATTTTACTTAATGAACTATTTTATATACTAATTGCATATACTGTTTACAAAAATGTAACACTAATGATATATATATATTATTTTGTTGAAAGGCCAAACTAAAAATCATAACTAGATTATTTCACTGTGCTAACAGATCTGATTACAAAAAACATTATTACAAATAAATCAAAGATATATAATCAGTAAATTATCAAACAGGTTGCAAAAATGGCTTCTTAACATTCAATAGATCAAATCTATAGAAAAGAAATCACATTGGTGAACTGATGTTTTATTTCGAAAATCTCTTGCTAATGAGTTGACTAATAAAGCAGAAACTTGCAAATATTCAATTACTATTTTTAATGAAGTGTCTTCTGGTTAATCAAGCATGAGAGTGGATTTTCAAAAACCATAGTCTGACAAAACACATATTTTATAAATTTTTAAAACATTAATTTATAAAATTATCCTTCATCAGTTGTAATACCAATCATATCCTAATTTGATATGCTACATATCTATACATTTAAACATATTTCTTAAATCAAAAATATTAGTACTAAGAATTTATCAGTCTGTACAGTTTACTTTCAGAAGAGATTAAAAATTGAATGAATCTTACTAATTAATGGATAAATTGCTTACATTATAGCAGACAACTAATACTAAATCAATAGTGATAGATATTTGCAGGAGTGATTTTGCAAATTAACTGAAAAACTGGAACAATATGATTGCAAGCAAAGCGATCAAACTAAATTCACACGAAGTGCGATTTTTTTTACCCCTTTATATAAAAATAAATCACCTTGCTTTGAATTTAAAGTATATTTTGAAAATCAGAATATCAATATTCTTTAACAAAACATACTTAAATGGCTACAAAGAAGTTAGCCCACTACTGTACATAATTAAATAAACATTTAGTTATACATATCTACATACTTATATCAAATGATTAATAACAAAACAGTTATAGCAATGTAGTATTATTATAACACAGTTAGTTAATAAATCAGTTAAAAAATCATCCTAGTGACACCTTTTCTCTGACAGTTTTTAAGGCACAAATATGAGCCATCTTCTTTTGGTGGCGCTTGTGCCTCTCACTCTGTTCCTTTGCATCTGTTTCAAATGAAATGCTTTCTTTATTTTAAGTTTTATATGGTGTTTTTTCTGTTCTTGCTTTTCTGGGATATTTTGCTGAGATTTGAACATGTCTTACAAATATTGTGAGTGAATGAAAAAGAGGCGAAGCCCCCCCCCCCCTCATTTTTTATATTGCATATTTGTAAACATCTCCAGATCCATCAAATATGCTCCAAAAAAACAGAATTCCAGTTAAAACCGGAAAAATGGCAGCCCTGTATTTGATAAATCAATAAAATGTTAAATATATATTGAATAATTTATATATAACAGTCAAATCTGGATATATCTGAATAGCCAGTTTAAATTGTTTGTACTTTCAATGTAGGTATCTTTCCAAAATCTTTTATTGCATACTACAAACATTATGATATTGTCCGGATATCTATCTACTTATGTGTATGTTCTGTGCTAACTTGATTGGACTCCAACATTTGTGAATTAACTGAGTGCTTCAGGGCATCTTTCTTCCAACATGTACACAAAAACTAAAAAAAAATTATAAGATTATTCTGGAATAAAGAAGTGAACTCTTCTACTTAATACAATATAGGGTAATACAATATATATTCAATTAAAACAACATCCACATGTAACAAAATTATCCAATATAGTGACACTTTATTATGTGTGAATCTGATGCATCAAGTGTTATTTAACCTTATACTAATTAAATAGCAATCTTATTCTGTTTATCATTATTAATCCAATATAGCTGGTAATCCAATATAAATATACATATATAGAATTAAAGTACCAGTCTTTATTTTATATAGACTAAGATAGATATCTGGAGTATAAAAGAGTACCTTATTATCAAATATTTTGGTTCACTGGTACAGAACTTTACTCAAATTTAAAAAATGTTAGCCACTTGTGTAGATTTTTTAAAGAGTTTATAACACATAACTCTTAACTAATGTTTTAAACAATTGAAAAAATGCATGGTCACCTTTATTTAAAAAAACTGTGATAACAAGGTCAATAACTACTCATAGTTTTGATGCACTCAAGCAAAGTATTTTAATTACCTTGAATGCAGATTTTAAGTGAAGTGCATACATCTATATTTTTATTTAATAAAATATAATTGTATTAAAGTTTGATATTTGCATATTTTAAATACTTAAAGGTATAACATGGAAAGTTATAAGGGAATAACATTTAGATTTAGGAATTGTTTTATTTAATTTATTATTCTAGTGTCTTACTTTTAATTATATAACAAAAAGGCAAAGTTCTTTAAATCTAAAATAATTTTAGTAACATTTATATTTGTTTGTATATAAAATGTAATATATTTTTATATTATGTATATTTATATATATATAAAAAACAAAATATTTTTATTAATTGTTAACAGAAAGAAAGCATTAGATGTCTAACTAATTAAACATTTTAATCTATCTTGTATGTATTATTTCATTATAAATTTACAATTATATTTTTAAAAAATCATAATCAACTCAAAAAGGTGCCCATTTGAAAAAAAGGGCCCCAAGCCTTTTGATGCTTGTAAGCCTCTTAATTGCTAAAATGGGTTAAAATGGTATCAGGAAAAAACACAACCAAGACAAAATGTAACCATGACAAAATAGGAATCAGGTCAAGTCGTAAACGAGTCAACTCGTAAACAGGTCAACTCATAAATGTCTATATATGAGTCTTGTAAACATCGCAAACATCTATATTCAATACTAGTTTTGTAAATATCTTCTACAATTCTTGTATGAAACTATAATTAGCCAATTCAATAAAATTTCAAAAAAATTATTTCAATCATTAAACAAATTTATTTAAAAATTAAAATTATGTATATACAAAATGTTTAATATTAATAGGAGTTTTTAAGAAATGTCGCTTTTTAAAATATCAATGGTATTAAATCACATAAATCAATCATTTTGTCTGTTTTGACTGAATATGTGAACTTTACAAAGAAATGCAGTTCTTCTGCAATTTTGAAGTAAGATTTATTAGATGTGATGAAACATAGTTAAAATAGCTTTAAACTTGAGATTATGATAACTTTTATTTAAACCATATAATACTATATCTATACTGCTTCTTAGGATTCCACCTCATTATTTGAGCGCCTGAAGGATTAATGTTTATAACAAAATGCCAAAATGATTTTTATTATAATTTAATTTGTATAGAAGGATTAAGGATTAAGACATAATTCCCTTTATTCATATACATTTAGTGATATCTATAATAACTTTACTGTAAAAATTCTATATACACTTGTTTGTTAAACTGGCGCCAACATATTGCACAACTGTTAGTGTTGAATCAAGAGAAGGCCATACTGGATATCCTATTCTCTTTATATCAAACATATTGAAAATATTTCATAATCCAGAGAAGGCTGGGGTTCTGTACAGTCAGATTATTATTACATAACAAGTATTGTGAAATGTATTACAAACTAAAAAGTCATTGACAGTATATAAGTACATTCTTTAGATTTATGAATTTCAATAATCATTTTGGATTCAATATTTAATAATATTCTTATTATGTATTTTATTTTAGAGGTCTACTCCTACTGGATTTGCAGTATAAGGAACAAAGGAAGCCGATGTCATGGTTCCATTTAACAGAAGGGGGATAATTTTATTGTGGGTGACAACCTACATTCATCCCAGCTTGTTTGTAAAGACTGAAATTACTAGCAAGGTATTATAATAAAGTTATAGTTTAAATTCCATTACCTTAAAAGGTAATATATAATTTCAATTTATAGATAAAGAAAAAAGTGAAAAAAAGAACAAATAATTATGTACCTATTGTCAATGTTGGTTGTGAACCATGTCATACCTGACGTACTACCCCCCAAAATTCCCAGGCCAGCATATTTGAAACATCACTTCAATAGAGCAAGGCAAGGAATGCATCCTGCTGACCCTACAAATTTAGATTTTGAGGTGATTGTAAATGCTTGCATAATTGTCTTCAGTGTTATTAAAAATGAAAAAAGTATAAATTATATAACACAATTTTGTATATGTAAATCACAAATCAATCATTGTGGAAGTTTTGTCTGAATATGTGAACTTTATAAAGAAATGCAGTTCTTCTGCAATTTTGAAGTAAAATTTAGAAGACATGATGAAACATTGTTAAAATAGCTTTAAACTCTAATTCGACAAAATATAACTGAGACAGAATGTAACTGAAGATAAAAGGTAACCAAAGCTTAAAAACAATCTTATTTTCAGCCCCTTTAATCAGAAACAAGGATAAAAATAAATAAAATCAATAAAAGCCATAATCCATTATCGATAAATCAATTGTAATTTTGAAAAAACTTTATTTTATACTTGAAAAAAGCATAGTTTATGTGTAAGTGTAATATTAATATAAATAATTCATAATGTTATTTAGGTATTTTTATATCCCAGGTTATGTTTTGCCTTTGGTTAATTTTTGTCCAAGTTACGTTTTTTATCAATTACGTTTTGTCTGGTATTCAGTTAAAACATGTTTTCTTGAAAATAACTTTTCTGAAAACTAATAAATAAACAGTTCACTAAATATAATTGATGGCTTTCACTCATAGTTTTTCGGAATAAAAAACTTATAAATTTTGTAAACTCACATTAATGAATCCGATTGTCGTATTAATTGGTAAATTTAATTCTTGCCAAAACTTAAAATATTTAAATCTGGCATAAATAATTTTTAACTATTCATTAAAAACAATCAAGTAGTAATTTTTAATTTTTTTACATAATTTATATTAAACATATTATTTATTAAGTCCACTTAGAGAAATATTCAATTACCAAATTATGAATTCTTAATAATTAAAATATAATCAATATATAAAAACAAATCATTAATTTACTTTGAGTCATTGTTTCAAGAGAAATCATAAATTTTCTTACAAATTTATATATACCCATATTCTATGATGTGCAAATTTCCTTAGAAATATATTTAAAAGAACAATTTTCATACAACAAATAAATTCCTTCTCAATCCTTAATTATTTTTTTGACATTTTATATATTTCGATAAAAAAAATAGTTCAGATTATAGACATGTATTGTATAAAGTTATTAATATATAGACAAATATTGTATAATGATCTAAGATTTCTATAGTTAATCTATATACAACGGTATAGATACCGAATTTAATCTGGGGAGCTAAACTCAAAAATATTATAATTTCTGATATACTGTTTCGCTTTAACAGTACATTCAAATGGTTTTTTTATAGTGGTTAATACTCTACAGAATCCAACAATATTATAAATGGACTTATATACATTTTAGGATGGGCCCCATGTAAAAGGCATGAGCAATAGGTCGATTTAATCTGTTAGTTGATACAAAATATTTAATTTTAATATTCATGTATATACACAGTCGACTTGGAACACTAGCTGTAACATACTTTTAGTCTATCTAATATGTTTAATCAGAATAATGTAATATTTATACTAAGTGCACGCAAGTTGGAAAAATCCAAAACAAAATATTTGTATTGTTATTCTATAATACTTGTAACGCAATAGTGCTCGAATTATTGTTCGGACATTATTGGTTGGACGGACATTTTTAGAGCAATGAACTTTATTGTGAAAACCATTATTACATAATGATGTATTTACTGCTGTCTGGAAAAGTTGTGAAAGCTGTAGTTTCTTTAACTAATTCATTGGTCACTCTTTTGATTTCATCCAAAGAATTTAGAGCTCTGTTAAGATTTGTTAATAACATAACATAACACACTGAAAATATGTTAACTAACCAAGCTTATTTATATTAAGTGACAAAATTAATGACTCCTAACAAACTAAAATAATACGAAAGCCAAGATTATTCACTCAAATCTACAACCATAACTAACTCGATACACATTTTACTAAAAATGATAACAAGTCCGATTCATATTCTCTAAATTCAATTGTATACATCGACTGCGCAAACTTTATTTAAAGTAAAAATATAAAAACAATCCACGTAATTCAAATTGTTAAAGTATATGAATAAATACACGAATGAATTATCAAGTTTTTAATTTACAAATTACCTTACATAATTTACAGAACAATAAAACAAACTTATTGTTGGTAATTTCTCTTAAATACAAAGTCTGCTACAAGTGATGCAGGTTTTAAAGAGTTTCTTGCGCGCCAATCAATTTCAGACACTTGGAGAGGATCCCCAAATTCTTCTTCAAAATGAATGTAGTCTAGCCAGAAATCTAAAAAAGTTAGAATGAAAAAATTTAAAATGCTGATCACGATTTACATTTAAAGCAACTCAAAAAATACGATCTATTATCAGGTTTTGACAGTGTCTAGTGAAAGCGTTAAGTTATGATATCAAAAACATTAGTAGTAGTATTAGTATATTTATTACCACAACGAGTAAGGAAGAAACTCATAATCGAGTGGGTAACAGGACATAGAAAAAAAAACACAGGCGTTAAACTTTCATGATAAAATTAAACGACTACAACCAATGATTCAACAATACAAAATTAATTTTATCTAACGACATTTTTTCCTTGAATTAATATTATCATTGTCGCTGACACAAATTAATATAATAGTAATATTATTATTTCAACCGATTCGTAAGATACATTTTAAGCAACAACTCACCTAAACTATTTCGGCCCCATTGGTCAACTCCTTTGGAAAAATCTTTTCGCAACATATTTACTTTATTCGTTCTTACACTTCCAGTATCACAGGCTAAAGAAGACATAGCTATAACTGCGGAAGTATGGAACAGTTCTGCGGGCTGACTACCTTTACTACACCACTGTTTCCATAACGACAAGGCTGCTTCAGGTCCATTGGTTATCGCGGTATCGTGGAGTAAGGTCATTCGTTGGGTTACAGTGTCACATTGGGAGTTTTCTGTCCTTACAGGAATAGGCTGAAATGAATAAACTAACTTTTAAGGATAACAAAATACAAAACTTTCGAAGAATACAAACAGGAAATCAAAACCTTCTAATTGGTCTAAAATTACTAAAATCAAATAAATATGTAATGAAAATGATAGTTTCAAATAGGATTTCTACACCTATGAATTACGGAACACTCAAATTAATTTTCAACAAATTTTATTGACGGATTTATGTAATGAAAAGTAGAAATTATACTAACTTTTAATATAAAATAATATAGTTAAAACGAATCGATAAAATTCGTCTAAGATAATATTATTGTATGCAAAAGTAAAACACATCTAAAAACCTACAAACAAACCAGCTTACTTACTTGTGAATCTTCTGAAGTAGAAACTATTTCGGAATGACTAAAAAAAGAAGAAAAACTGTTAAAATGTTTCACCTCACATTTCTGCGTGTCTAGTATATCACCTCGATCAATATATCACCTATACACTTCAAACATAACCGTTTGAATTTTTGGATAAGAAAAATCCAAAAGATGCCACTAAAATACTAGAAAATTAAAAATATAATGAGATAAATAAAAAACCTGAAATGGCAAAATAATCTTTTTAATTTTTAGCTCTATTTTAAATTATTTCCTGAAATTAAAGTAATCTAACTTATGGCTTTTATAAATTTGCATTATTTTTTCTTAATTTTGTAATTTAGAATTAAATTTATTGTAATTTTAGAGGATACATATGCATTGTACCAACCATCAGTTCAATTATATCAAATCTGTCAAAACAATTCATACTTACCTACAAACTATTTTAAGTATTTATGTAATTAGTAAAATTAATAAGTTTACCGATGAGCAATTCTGTCACGAAGTTTTGGGAACAGACGGTCAGGAAACTCATCGAAGAGGTGCATTATTTGCTCCATCATGGCAACATCTTGAGGCCATTTATCCAAAGCATCCATAGCGACCAATTCAACTGTTGTACCATCTGCTATTCGACTGATGTCTACCTCTACAGTCTTACAAATAGGAGATCCAATTGAAATATTGCAAAGTTATAAAAAATATATAAATCTAAAAAAAGTTCTGCTTCAAAATAAATTTATGTCATGGTTATAGTCTAGTCATGCGATAATGTATAGATTTGGAATGTTCTTGTAGACGAATGGCAAGAGGTGTGTATGTTTAACCAATAAAAAAGTTCTCACAGATTGTACAGGGACGTAACAAATATTTTATTTAGTCAAAAAATCGTTTTTGGGAAATGTTACTGAAATGACAGTTGGAAACGTGTGTGTATGGAATTGGGATTTTGATAACGAAGGATTAATTTTATTTCTTCTTGGTTTAGTACTTTTAAGTTGTGATTTGCAATGTTCATTAATAAATAAGTATTTCTTTTTAAATTTGTTCAAAAAATGTATTTGTCATTAATTTGATATGGTGTTTAATTTTATATTAATTATACTTATACAATTTTACTCATTATAGATATTTATACCTGAATAGTTTCATTAATACGACATCATTTATCGAAATAGTACTTCACTAAAAATAAAATACTCTAATATATTAGAAAACCAGGAAATTAACTATATATGCGCACCATATCAAAGTCTCCTTGTTTTTGTCTAAATTGGATAAAGTGGGCGTTCAGAAGTTCAAGTTTCAAAAGTTCCAGATATAGATGCTGAGAATCAGGCATATTCTTGAGGCCTTGTGTGAGGTAGTGGCGGGCTTCTGTCATTCCATCTTGTGCTGCTCGATCTCCCACGAACTTTTCTTCTGCACACAAACTTTGGTGTAGCTCCTTCAACTCCGCTTTGGAAAAATCTGAGATAAGAGAAAAAGTTAAGAGAATATAATTTATTCTAGGAAAAGTCTAAAATTTTGAACAATAACTTTCCAAACTCTAATTAAGGTAGGAGGAACACAATTCGAGCAGGATTGTGAAAAAATTGAGATAATGAATTGAAAATTGAGTTAAATTGAGTATGAGCCACAATTTCCTATTTATTGCGCAAATTAATTGAAGCAGTTAGCTAAATATATTAGTTGAAGTGTCAAACTAACCAATAGAATTTTTAGAACGCATCGCTTGACGAACACTCCGTTTTTTCTTGATAATTCCAACAAGTTTGTTCTTCGCGAAACTTTTAGGTCGTTCATGAAGAAACCAATGAGCAGCAGTTGACCAAAGGCGTGCATCACTTCTCGGATGTACTTGAAAACACCGGGTCCAGATACGAGAGACTGTTAGATGACGATTCATCACACTACACAGACGTATAAAGGCCATCCAGAGATCCAAACGGTCTTGAAAACGATAACATATTTGCTGAAAATTTGTAAAGGATGCGTTTGTTTGCACGTGACTCACTAATTAATCATAAATAATTTTCTATCAATCTTAACGATCCAAAAGTGGCGGATTTCATATTTATATTGATTGAATTTTTAGTATATTGCAACATTGTATGATATATGTATGAATAATGGAATAATTAGATAAAGATAGGTAAATATTAATTATTAATATAATATTTTTAAAATATAAAGAAATTTCATATTTTAATTATCACCACGATGTTCTCTTTTTCGCACAAGGCATCCAGAAATTAAATAAATAATAACACCAGCTTACACGATGCAGTCGAATAAGACGAGCCATAATAGGCTTTTCTATTTCCTCCTTTTTGAAAGCGTAACCAAGTTTCTGTAGAAATTAAAATAGAAAATTATACAGAACAGAATCAATAAAAAGAAATGTTTACATACCTTTCTTCTTATTTTCAAAAGGGCCAAAAGACCGACCTCATAACTTATATAGGCCTGGTAATCTATGATCCGTTTGTCTCTTTTTAAAACGGAGTATTCAAACTGTCTCCTTCTTTTTAAAATGTCACTGAAAATAAAACAAAACTCATATAAAATGATCTGAAAACAGAGTTTTTTGTTTAAAAATTCATGATCAAAACACAATTAGGGATACTAGTTACATCAATTAGTATACTAAATTCAGTGCGAACGTTATTAATCGTTAAATTTCATACTAATATTTTAAAAATAACCATACTTATTTAAACAATTACAATTTATTTTTGAGATACATGTCAAAGCCATAATCATTGATTCGTAAAACAAACATTTCATACAATTACACGAGAATCATCTAGCCCAGCTACAATGAAAATAAAAAAATAGTTTGGAAGAACAAATAATTAGACTATATAGAAATAATGAAAAATAGGGTTACTTGTGGTTAACCTGATAATAGTATAACCTTGTATAATGTGTATATGTTTCAAGAGTTTAATAGTATTGGACAATCTTATGGGCAACATTTGATTGATGGATTCATAAAATGTGTGCACATATTAGAATACCATTTGATAGATTTAAAAAGTATGAATCATATAAACAGTTTAAGTATTTGTGTATTTGATAAAATTATAATATATACATAATTTACAAAAAGTTTAAAAGCAATGGAAATTCCAGCACATTCCTTTGGTAGCATAAACATGAGTATGTTATGATATGTGGTATTTTAAAATACTGTACTAAAGCACAAAATGTAAATCTACAACGAATATAATGTGAGGTCAAAAATTGCCCTATGATGTGTATTGCCTCACTAGTACCCACTATCCTTAAAAAGGGACAGTTGATTAATAATATCATTGCTATTATACATATTTATTGAATTTTATTTAATATTATTGATAGATTTTGTTATACTATATCACAGATATAATTTGTTGACTAAAGTTTTTAGTGCAAGTTATATTTTTTGTTTATAAATTTACACAATTTAACCTCAATGATGAAGACTGAAACATGCCATAAAAAGGGATTGTTATATATGTATGTTTCAAATATTTTTGTGTTTATATTTATACACCTGCCAGATACTCCTTCCTGTGCTTTGAACAGACCTACATTACTCAAATTTTGGAACTCAGGCGAATCCAGAACCGTGCAGCTTTGCCCATTACACAACCTGTTTGCAAAACAGATTGCAACACAGAAGCTGTATGCTTTGTTGAGAATGTTCAGGACAGCCAAGCTTGTCCGGGTGAATGTTGGCATGGTCACCACAGCTAACATGTGTGTTATTTCACCGTAAGGTTGTCATTGTAAATATATTCACTTGGTAAAATAAATGTTTCTTGTTTGGAGTCATTTTTAGTTTTTTTGTTCACCTTCCCATGTCTACATAGCTGTGTCCATAGCTGTTTTATTTTGTATATTATTATAGAATATATCTAATTAATTGTTATAAATTATCTATTTACTATCAGGCATGAGATTGGGCTTCCTGAAAAAAGACTGAAATATATTTTGCATATATATTATATTTTGAAGTGAGAAGTACAAAAAATAAAAAGCATAATTACATATAAATAGGTGTAACACATGCACCAACACTCCCCCCCCCCCCTTGAATTGTTATATAATAATTAATTTTTAGATGAATTAGAAAAACTGACCTTTCAGCCTGAAAAGCCTGAACAATTCCATGTCTGTTCTATGCTTTCCAATTAAATGAAAAACTTTGAAATCTATTTGTTTAACTGTACAGATTTACATATAAAGACAGAATTTTTTCTTATATAAAAAAAAACAGGTTATTTTACATTATAGTGTAACATATTCATTTTATTCTAATTAGTTGCAGAATTGTTTGACTTATATGTTATTTACTTTAGAAAAGGATATGTTCTCCATAAGTAATTATCAATAAAAAACTTTCAAATACAGTAAGAACCATAGATAATGCAAAAAATCTATTTGCCAAGCATAAGCAACACAGAATTTGAATTCAGCATCTGCTGCACATGAAAGTCTATCATGAAACAAGCCATTTTACAAAGTCAGAAATTTGAAATCTACTTTTAAGGAAAGGGTTAAATGGGAGTTTTGAAGTAAATTTAAAGTGTTTAATTTCAATTTTTCCTGAATTTTAAAAATTTCCTGAAAGAACTTCAAATTCCCTGCAGTCTAGGGACTGAGAATTTTTGCATTTAAGTAAAATTTTCACATATTTAGTTTTGAAAAACTGAACATTAAGAATGAAAAGTATAGATTTGGTTGAGTTAATTTATCATTTTGTATAATATAAAAATGAGTTGTAGCAGTTGTACAATAATTAGTTCAAACAAATAATAGTAATGAAAAAGTAATACAATAAATTTTTTATAGTTTATTTGTTAGTTCTCCCCATTCCCCCTCATAACTTATCTTTATCACATATGTAATTCATATATGTACAGTGTAGCAAGGCCATAGGAACACCCCAATTTACAGGGAGGGCTAACTTTGAAGTATGTGCCAGCATGAACCAAATATGTAGTCAAAGATAAAATTAGATAAAACTTGCATTACTTTTAACAATCTTCTTGATTTGGACAGTAGGACTAAATACTAAACATGTACATAGTATAATACATAATATAAACATGCATAGTTCACATGAATTACAGCATGAATTTATAGCTCTAAGAACCAAAGTACATAATAAAAAGTTTATCAAGTCAATGAGAAAATGGTTGAGCATTGCAGTCCAGTAGATACAAAAGGACTTTGGATATTGCCAAATTCTACCAGTTATAGTCTTTCAGATACACTACAAAAACACAAATGCAAAATACTTTATCAAATGCTACTTCATAATGCAGCCACTTCCAGGTGTTACACCAATGTGGTTGAAACTGTCTATTATGTCTTCCATATTGATGACTGGGTAAATTAGTACCAATAGGTGGGTGGTATGGAGTCATCGGAATTATGTGAAGTTGCAGATGCAGAAGAGATTGGATTACCAGGATGAGGCACCAAAGAATCAGAAATTTGTGATGTATCAGGGACTGTGGAGGTGGGGGGCTCAGCCCACCCAATATTTTTTTACTCAATTTTTGGACCCCCCTGGAGAATTTTGCTGCCTCTTATAAATAGTACCATATTATATTCCCACCCAATAACACTATTACCAAATAAATTGGTGTGATCAGAAAAGTGATACTATTTCCTTAACTTAAGTATAAAAACTGCTGGATTGCTATAGCTATATTTTATTTCATACACATTACATGTTTGTGTGAAGCATATAATTTGTTACATAAGAAAATCAAATTCTACTAAAATGTACATACATTTATATTGTAGACATACAAATTAGTTATATTGTATGGTGGGAATCATTGTATTTTATAATGAAGCAGCCTATGTCTGTCCAATTCTTTAAATACATGCATAAAACAGTTTTTGTATGTTGTATAAAAATGAGTCCATCATTGTTGTTGTTTTGGAATATGAAATGTGTACAAAAATTTTTATTTTTTGATTTTTAACTATGTTTTTTATTCTCTCAAAACCACTATTTTACAAGTTGTAAACTATTGCTTATAATTTCCAAACAGACTATCTCCTGCATTCTAGGACATATAAATGTTTTGTTCTGCAGTCCCTATGTATCAGGCACAGGCAGTGTAGAATGATCTGAAGGAAGAGGTGCCGGTGTATGTGATAAATCAGATGCATCAGTGCTGGGCTGCACCTTTGAAAAAAACTTGATTATGGATGGAATTTGTTTACTTTTTATACATTTATTCTCCTTCAACTGTTCCAATCCAGACAATTTATGCTCTTTATTTAAATTAATGCAATTGAGAATGATACATAGTAGTACACACTGTAGGCACAGGGGGGGCTTCAGACCCCCCCCCTCCAATGGCCATGTGTAGGTACAAAATGTAAGCATCATGGGTATATTGTAAGCTATTTAAACAAAAAGTTTAGTGCATTGCTAATCAACATATTTTTAGGGGATTCTTTTGCTTCACTCTCTTTAGAGTTTGAGTCTCTTTTGATATGCTGCTTTAGCATCAGCTGCCATCTGTAGGAGATTGGAATTGACAGGAAAGTTGGCTGCAGTCACATTCAAAACATGCAGGCAAGATTTAGTTACAACCAATGCCTTGGTAGTGTGGGGAGTGAGCAGACTTTGTTTTTAATGATGATGTCATGGAGCATGTTGAAGACTCTCTCTACATCTGCATTTTCAAGAGGCAAAATATAAATAGTGTGGGTGTGGTGCTTTCAGAAGGAGAGGTGCTGTTCTATTCTTATCAATGTCTATATATCCAGCACCCAATCACAAATTTTGGTGATTTTAGCTTACTTGGCCATTAATTAAATTTCTTTAAGAAAATAAACAAATATTAAAAAACAAAAATTTATTGGAAATAATTATGTATAATTTTAGAGTCTTTATGAATAGTATATGGTGTCAAATTTAATAGACAGAATTGGAGATGATTTAAATACCTAGTATTGAATTTTTAATTATATTGATTTTTAATGTTTTTGATGTTCAATGTGTAGTAGACCCAGCTGCACCAGGTCTCAGAGTTTGAAATAAGATAGCTTGAAAGTTTTTTATCAATTTTAATATCCAATAATATATAATTATTGTCTGGGTGATGTGGTAGTTTATTTCATTAATGGCCAATTAAACTACAATCCCCTAATTTTATATAGAAAAAAGCTGAAATGTTTGTCATACAAAACATATCATGGATTGCATTTTGGTATAATCAATCCTGTTGTAATTCTGGTATTGTAATCTTATATTTTTACTGGGTAAATATTAAAATAAAAACATTTTGTAATTTTAAAACTGATTCCTGGAAATATGGTATTAAAAATTAAACAAAAATAATAAACTGTATTATTTTACTTTGTTTCGTCGTGTGTAAAAAGTTTTACTCGTTTCATTTGTTCCAACTCCTGAATCATATCCTCTAAATTTCGTTCAGCTAATTCTGCCATATTTTCGGTTATTTTTTTATTATTTAGAACTAAAAAATAAGATATATCTCTGCTATTTAAACTAAAACACGTTTAATGACAAAACTCGCGCTAATAATATTTAAAAAAGAATAAAACACAAATAATTAACAAATAGTTTATTAAAAATGTTTGATAATCATTATTATAAGGGTCGTTTTTCCACAGGGTTAGTTAACTAAAATATTAACTTTACTTTTTTGTTAATTTCTAATTGTGTTAAATTAAAATTAAAACTAATCTCTGTGGAAAACCTCCAGTACAATTTGATTTAAAATAACCTTGAGCTGTTTCAAATATTTGTTTGAAATGTATAAATGAATGTTTCAAATTTATCAGATTGATATTACAGATATTTAGAGACAATCCGAAATTCCTATATTTTATTATTTGACTTTTTCAGTAATTTTCTTTACTGCATAGGTTGAATTGTATAAATTGTATAAATTGTATAATTGAACTGTATAAGTTGTACCATATAAGATATCATATTATTATTACTTAATTTACCTAGTAATCTGCTTACTTGTGTGTGTACTTCAATGACTTATATATTGTTTATCTAGACCGGTAAACTAACCAATTTTCAATAGTAAAAAACGTCCGTGGAGGAATATATCTATATATATATCGCTGATAATCAATGACAAATTGGTGGGCGGAAGTTCAACATTAACTCTAAGATTAATGAAATTTATAAATTAATCGATTAATATTTATTAAAAACCCTCTTTAAAACGAAACTAATACCGTATATAATTGAAATGCGCTCTGAAAGTTTTTTTTATCAGTCAATGGTGTATATACCCCAAGTAACCTTCAATGTTCCCGGAAAGTCCTCGGAACGTTCCTAATTAGTGTCCTAGGAATGTCCCCTGAATGTTTTGCTACATTCCGGGGCATTCCATTTGTCCGCCCGGGGAAAGTTTCCGGAATGTTTTCAAAAACAATAATCAAAAAAATCACCACATACTACTTAATTATTATTAAGTAGTATATATGTGGTGAAATTTTTTATACAAAAATACCATAACATTTTGAAAAAATAACAATACAAATTATTTGAAAATTTATTATATTTGTACATGAATATATTACACTAAAATCAAACATGATTTTCTCGAATTGACCTGTCTTTTGCGTGTCGCAACACATCTTTCACAGAATCTTCTGTCTGTTTATCGGTCCCGCCTTTGACAGACAATTTGATGGCGGCCT